>JADAQX010000638.1:0-30381 GCA_015476325.1 Cardiosporidium cionae
CAGAGTTTAATGAGAGCCATGTAGGTGTGTTTTTTTTTTTAGAAGATAAAAGTTTGAAGAGGAGACAGAAGAGGGTGATGGTATTAGAGGCGGAAGGTAAGGAGAGGAAATTGTGTGTGGGAATTTCATAAAGAAAGAAGAAGCAAAAAATCATGTTTGTGGTATAACATGGCTTTAAGTGAAAGCATTAGGAGGAACAAAGGATATGGAAGGGAATTTATTTTTTTCGTTTTTCAGAAAGATAGCACATTTTCTGAGCAAGCATGAAGGGGAATGTGTTGCAAGTAACGTTTGCATATAACAAAGGAGGATGCAGGATAAAAAAAAGGCATATTAGAGATTCTTATGCTTGGATGAACTATAACTGATTTTTGTAAGAGAGAAAATGTTTATGCTGTGTGACGACTTAATTTTTAGGATGTCCTACGGCAGTATGCCTCTGTCTTCTCCTGAACGAGAGCATAAAGCTCATCCTAACCCCAGCAGTACTTCACCTCCTATCCACGATAGACCTAGGCTTTATGATATGCACTCAACGTAAGTAGAATAAATTTGAACATCAAAGATGTGAAAACATGCATGAAGAAGCCTTTACCCCTTTTTCTCAAGAGGCGGAGATATTTTTTTTACAATAATGGTGATATGGATAAATAAAGTATACTTAAAATTTCCGTGAGAGCAAAATTTTTTGCGTTTCATAAGATAAAAATTTACCCCCTATTTTCCTTTGAAGAGAGGAGGAGGGGAAAAAATCGGGTTTTGTAAAAATTTGAAATTTGTCTTGGATTCTTTGAATTGGAGTGAGTGTACATACATCGACCTTTTTTTCGTATATTGATTGCATTATCTGCAACATTTTAGGGGAAGGGACAGGAGGGATGCATTCATAATCTTAGTTCTGTTTCTACTGGATTAACCCTTGCATCGATTACGTGGTATTCTTCTCAATAGAGTAGAAAGTTTTTTATGTGTAATTCTTTCCTTTCAGACGGCCAGACATTGTTACAGCTACATCTAATCATGAGTATGGACGTCTATATGATCCCTCAACAACCCATCCAGCATTTGCCTCTCCCACCCCCCATGGAAATTCAGAAAAGGATGTACATTTTAAAGATAAAGAATTGGGTTTTTTTTCTAAGGAAAACACCACTACCACGAGACACTCCTTAGAGCAACAATTGATGGTTACACTTTAGGCAGAAAAATTGCGTGTGAAATTGGGGAAAAAGAGGTGGAATTTGTATTTGTTAAAACAAATACAAATTCTGCTTAAAGGGCTAGAAACCTGCGCCTCTTTGTTTATTTTTAAGAGGGAATATATTTGTACAAAAAAATTGAACGCAGTGGAATAAAATTCTTTTTCTATCCACTCTTGAAGTGCTTAGTGGCTGTTTAAGTATCACAAGCGAGTTACACGTATGCGCTGCGTCATGTTGAAACAGAGATATTTCATTGAAACGTTTTTGTATACATATAGAGGGTTGTAAGAGGTGGAATTTTAGCAAAATAGCAAGTAGTGTTTCACATTAATAAAGATTGGTGGAAGAGCACCCAAAAAATTTGATGATACAAGTGAAAAAGAAACTATTTTGTGTGTATGCAACCGGTGCAGTTGCTTTTTAAATCTCATCTTTAATTTTCACTGTTTCGTTTTTACTGTAGCTCTTGAATATGGAACGTGATACAATTGAATCTCAGTTGGCTCGGTATCCCCAGGGATCCTATGGTAATTTCGTTTTTTGCTCTTGTAAAGAAAAATATATACCGAGAAACAGTGCTCTTAAAATTTTTTGAGACGCTTTTGATACGAAAACAGATTGCTCTTTTCTTTGTATTCTTTATCTAGACGCAAAAATATGTCTTTCAGCGTGCAACAAAACATTTTATACTTCTACAAATGCATGCTTTTTCTACCTCTACACCTTGCTTTAATATTGTTTTGGAATAGGCATGTGTTTTTGAGTTTTTTATTTTGAGTAGACGCTCGCTTTTTTTGTGTTTTATCAATGATTTCGGTTGCTATACGTATACAATCTATATTGCTGCATGCAGGCCGATCGTTAGCGGAAAGGAAACAAAAAGAAAAATTGGAAGCTGAACTCGAATCCGCTACCCAAAATATTGGAAGACTGCGTTTTGCTATACGTGGAAATAGAAAATCCGTTGTAGGATAGAAATAGCGAAAGTCTTGCTTTTTTTAAGTTTTAAATGGGGGATATTAAGACAAACGATTGCAGTTGGGATTTTTTTTTATTGATATATGTGAAATAAGGCTTCCCTGGATAGAAGCCAGTTAGTTGTTTCGATAAAGTCATGTGTTTCTCTTCAAATTTGTCACAGTGAGTCTCGTTTTCTGTTTCAATGAATTCTTTTATGGTACCAATACCTATCATGCATTTTCAACAAGGTCCACTAGTGTTAATTTACTGGCATTGCAATTTGTTTTAAAAATTAATGTGTATTTTTAAAATGAATCGTCTTTTTATCATTGCGGCGTATTTTATTGTTGCTTTACGATATTTAAAAGGAAAAACAGCGATTTTTTAATTCTAAGGCACGTGTTGTGCCGTTTTAGTCCGCATTTGCTCTATGTTTTTGATATTTGCTAGCTTATAGAGTCGATATTGCAAGCAACAGTGTGGATTTTGTGCTTTTTATAATGCATTTTTATTTTTCCCTAAAATTTGCTTTAATTAAATTTTACACATAATGCTGTTATTCGACGTTTGAGAACTATTAAAACAAAAAAATTCTGAAAAGTAACGGTTTAAAGTTTAAGAGAAAGCACTAGCTTCCCACGATATAGATATGTGAACTTGCACTCAAAACGGCGTTTAAAACGCATCGCTGATGTATTACAATTTGCCAAATTCGGAGTAGAAATTGATTATTTGAGCAATAGAATAAGCCAGTAACCAAAGACAACAGATTTCCTGAAAAAATAATAGGCATTGCTTTTACAATAGAATCAACCTTTTTGTATTAATTTAATGATGCTACTTGACATATTACCAGGCACCTCGCCAGTTACTGGGGGTGTCAATGTGTAAGCGGAATTTCATTGCTTAGATTTTCTTGAATTCCTTTTCTCAAATCCTAAACAATGAAAAGAAAATAGTGGTTTTGGAATAGCATCAAAAATTCTTTCATTTCTTTAGTAATTTTATAAAATAAAAATTAGATGCTACAGTCAGCAGGAATTTCTTTCCTAAGTTTTACGTGTAGTTCTAAAGAAAGCTGCTCAATTTCGTTTTTGTAGCTAGTTATCTGGACAGAGTCATGCAAAAGAAATTTGTGTGGTATAGACTGTAGAAATCCCTGCTTAATCAGGCAGGAATGCTTCTCAATGTATGGTAACAACTAGACTGACTTTGGTACGATATTCTTTCAATTCAGATGTTAAAGCACGAATTTGGAGACTTTTTTCATGTAACGCCTGTCAAGTAAAATATAAGTAAGAGCCACCTCAATCAATTTAACAAAACTACACAACGAAGAATAACTGAAGTCATTCCCAAGGGTTACAAGGGTAGTTTTTGGCTTTTACTCGCACCTTCCTTGATAGAGTTAGTTCATGTAAGATTTGAGGACCAGGGTGCCGCTCTAGAAGTGCCTGCAAGTAAGAAAGATATTGCTTTAACGTTGCATGGACTAATCAATATAAGATGCTAATATAAGGCAAGAAAAACGCAGTTAGATTCATCGTTGTAACAGACAGAGCTGCATAGTATTAGTTGATACATTCAAGTAAAATAAACCTGCAGTTGCTGATAAAGTTTTTCCTTCTCTTCTATCTCAATATTTTTTGTTGCAACCTAATCATAGAGAAGGAGTGATAAGTTGTACCTAGTTCACGACTGATATTTGACACTTACGTGCTATTGGAGAAAGTAGTAACACTTAAGCTATTCTGTCAGGGATGAAGTAAAAGAAGCTTATGCATCGAAGGGTAGATTTTTTATCAGCAGCTCTATCTTGTCATTTACCAAACCTGTTCAGATTTTGCTAGCAAACTCTTTTGTAGAAATTGGCACTTTTGAAGCATTTCAAAAAGGGCGGGTTCCACAGCTTCTAACTTTCGCCATTTATGCATCCTTGTGGGTTTTTGCAACTCTTCCGAAAGCGCAGCCACCTTCAATTTTTCTAAAGGACATGAATTTAGTTAGAGAAATGAATACGTACACAAGCAAGATTGTAGTTTAACTCTGCTATGTATGCTTTTTCCATAGATGTTTTGACAAAGTTAGTTTATCTAGTGTTCTTTTGTATTCAGTTGCCTTATAGAATAATACTATTAGAATTTTTGTCGTAGCTTCATTCTTAGTAAAAGAAATATGTTTGTTCTAATATAAAATTACCTAATAGATAATCTTTTTGCAATGCAGCTATTTCTTTTTCAATGTCTTGCGTCTTCTGAGCATTATTCTTTGCATTATTTAATTCCCTTCGAAGAGATGCTATATGTTTGTTGCAATTTTTGATTTTTGTGCTTTGTACCTAAAATCAAATTTAAATAATTTTGCATTGGTATATAATCAAATATTGAAAATGTTCTTGCTAGTTTTAAAACTCTAAGACTTGTGTAAAAAAAAATACATAGCTGATAGTAAGTTAAAAGTTCTTTCCGGTACCGTGTTTTCCATCATCGCTTTACTCAATGTACATTTTTGCACTTTTATTTTTTCAAGTAACAGAGAAGTCTCAACATTTCTCTTTGCCAATTGTGCATTCAAGCTTTCCTTCTCTGCTATAATCTAGAAGAAAACATTTATAAGCATGATCATTTATTAGTTTTCCGAATTTTTCACTAATGCAGAGTCATCCTGTATTCAGGAAATATTCGAAAGAATGTTTAACTCAATCAAAGCTTGTTTCATCAATTCATAGAACAACTATTTTCAGAATGCAAGCCATTTCTTGTAAAGCAACAGAAATATTTAACCATTCGATTTTCTTCACTCTGATTTTCTTTTCTTGCTTCAGCTTGTTGGATCGTTATTTCCAATTTAGCCATCTCTGCTCTACATATGTAACAAAAAACAAAAAAATTTAAAGCTAATTAGGTAATGAGTCGTTTTCAATATACTTCAGGTGTACGATGCAATGAACGGACTTTTGTGTATCGACAACTCCTTGTAGTTGTGGTAAGCTCTTGGATGCTTTGAGTAATTTCCGCTGGATATGTTCATTCTCTAGCTTCAATTTTCGTGCCTCGTAATGCTGCTGTACAATACTTTCATCTTTTTCCTTTATACCTTTTTTCAGTTTTTCTATTTGCTGAAACATAACTTTGAATTTGCTGTATATGCGTTAGTACAAATGGATTGGTATCAATATCGTGAATATTGCTCCAACATACCTTTTAAAAGAGTTACGAATATGATGGATGAGATTTTACTTTCTAAACTAGGCAAACCTTTTTAAATCTGTAATTTCACTTTTTTTCCGCATGATTTCGTTCGAATAAGTATTCCTCTCGGCACGCACTACAGCATAAAGCCCCTTTTGCTGGGTAATGCGCGATTTTAACTGCGCAATATCCCCTTGCAAATCTTTAGCTCCCATTTCGTGGCTCCGTAGTTCCTCTAGAGCACCAGTGTATCTAGTATTGCATTGCAATAATAAAACTTATTACTTACAAAACAAGCTTTAGGAGGCACTCATACTATTTCCTATATTTATCCTTCACTTCAAACAAGCAGATATTTCAACCAAATATAACACAAGTAAAAAGGATTGTCAAAACATGTCATTAGCGAATATTTTGTAAGTATCTCAATTAATCAAACTTAAGAGTAAAAAATGGGTTTCTTTGCATGGTGCAACTCTACTTACTTAAGTTTTGCTTTAGAGAGCTCTGAGGATAGTTTCTCCTTATGTCTTTGAAGTTCCTCTATTCGTTGCACTGTTACTGCAATTTCTTTTTTGTGTTCTGTGATCTCTTTTTGCAAGTGTATGGCTTCAATGTCACGTTGTTTTAATATTCCTCGGTGCATTTCCGCAGTACTTCCAAAATCCAATATATTCTTGTTGAGCGCTCGACTAAAGTTAGATTTTCATACATTATAATTCGAAATCATCATGGTTTTCTCACAATCGCTAGAAACTAAAGGAGTGCAAAGAAACTTCGCAATGTGCCCCGCGGTGAAAATCGCTAACCTCTGTGAAAACAGAGACTCCATCGCTTGCTTGTCGATGTTTGCCTAGATCAAGGAAATAAATACAATAACAGCTGCAATTGATTTATTACTCCAATGTATTCAATCGCTCATTCTTAATCAACTTTGAATCTTCTACTTGTTCTTCACACACATACCTTTTTTTCTTGCCGTTCTATATCCAAAGTTAGGATTTCAACTTCACTCTTTAGTTCTGCGTGTCATATTATTGTCAAAAGATAAGACATGTTTATTTTCATTCAAATCAATGCAGTACTACAAAATGCTTTTTTTTTCGTCCAAAATCGATTATTCTCTTTTGGTTCCGGTATTGTAGCTCTGATACCTTTTACTTTGCTGTTCCAATGTATTTTTTCTTCTTCGGTTGCCAATAATTTTATCTTAAGCCTTTCGCATGCTTTTTCTACCGCCGCCTGAGCAAGTCAGAGAAGAACGGTGCTTAAGAAATCTAAGTTTATACTCTTGTTATGGCAATATTTCATTTTCAAAATCACAGTAACCACATGGTATACACCCTCAAAAAATGTTTGTAATTTAAGTATTTATTGTCAACCTTCTGCCATTTTAGAAATGCAATCTCTGTCAGTTTATTCTCCATCTGCTGGTTCTTAGCTCTGTTTTTCATAATTCAAAATAGTTTTAAATTTGTCAAATGCAAGTAGAGAAATTGTGCACATTAACCATGGAATTTCTGTGCATTTGTGGAACCTGTTTGCTGATCGAAGCTTTGCTGTCTTTGCAATTTCTTCGTTGAGCTTATTTTCTAATTCCTGAAATGAAAAGGGAAAGACTCAGCAAGTTTCTCTATTAGAAAAGGTATTATGTATAAGTGGAACAAGTTGTAGTCAAATATTTCGCCTGCACTGCTATAAAAAAGTAAATCCATTCCATATTTTTATTCAAAATAACTTAAGAGGACATGTCATGAAATGTATTTGCCAAAACATTTCAACAAGATAAGAAAGTTACGTTGCGTTGTTTTGTCAGCTCCCTGTGGAGCGCGGAGAACTGGGCTTGAGTTTTCTTTTGCTCCAACGCTATGGTAAGAGCGTTTATCTGGAGTTAGGTACGGTCACATCACATTGGTCAAAACAAAATTATGAATGAAACACTATCGATTCTTCTGCTTATGTTTTATTGAAATACTACTATTTTAGTTTGCTCAAATCATAGTTTTTGCCTGTCTTTGGTACAGTAACTACGGTACTAAGCATATTTGATTCCTTGTTTGTTGATAAGGAATTAAGTGCATTACTTTTAGTGTTTTACTTTATTTTTCAATAACAGCCTCTACTGTAGCTTTGTGAAAAAAGAGTCTCAAGAAGGTATTTAAAACCTGCATTACTTGTTAACCTAGACGTATTTATTAATGAAAAATTTTGTATAAGCAAGCAATCACTAAGTTATTGTGAGAAATTCATACCGTTTCGTTTTCCTTCTGAATTTGCATTACCCTATCTTTACTCTCTTGCTGCTGCTTTTCGATGTCCTGTTGTATTTGCCTCACCTCTTCATCTAAAACACTCTTCCTATGTTTTTCTTCTTCTATGTGTACACGGCTCTTTTGCATACTATTCTTCAGAACAAGGATATTCTCTTGGTCTGTAAGTAATTCGTTATTCTCAAAAGCAAAATTCAAACAATTTTATGACGAGAGTAGCTTCCTTTAAAAAAGGATTAGCAAAGATTCATACGAAAATGACAGGTGGGACCAATAAATGTCTTGGACCTTCCCATTGAAATTTTAATCACAATAGTTTATACAACAACGAAAAACAGTCTTAAATTGGATGCATTTCTACAACTCAATTACATTCTTGTCGCGTTGGATCAATCGCAATACCTGCAGCGCACATACCTTGCTTACGTATAGTTTCCATTTCTTCAATTTTCTGCTCAAGCTCTTGTTTTTGGGTATTCAGTTCTTCAATTGTTTCAAGTAACTCTTCTTGATCTGAACAGTAGGAATCCAAGTTTACGGTAGTGTCAGCAAACTTTAGATATTGTCATTCTGGCAATATGAAAAGTGGTACCTCTGCTACAGCTGTTTTAGGTACAGTAAGTAGCTGGTAAGATATAAAATCTGCTAAACAGTTTTTACATAACCTAAAGTGTCCTCATCTCACCTTTCATAAGCTTATCTCGTTCATCATTGAGAACTCCTATTTTTTCTTCATTATTGTCATCGGCAGTAGAATAAATTTGCGTTACTCTATAACGACGAAGCGATCAAGTAGAATGTAGGAAAAATACGTGTTTGCTTGATTAAATTCTTAATATGGGGGAAAAAACAATAAGTAGTACAATATTGCAATAGCAATTCCGAGTAAAACTTATCTTACTGCGTAAGATGCTGTATCTCCATCTTTAACTCCTCAATAGTTTTCATATTTCCCTTCTCTTTTTCAGCTGCAGCTTCGACAGCATTCAAATACTTTGCAACTTCCTACAAATAAAATGTAAACAATTGTTGATTATTTGGCACTTCTTTTAAAAAAATCATTTTTGGAATAGACTGAATAAAAGAGCATTACTTGTTTCAGAGACGCAATTTCTTCCTGATCTCGTAAGGCACTTCTACTCACTGCATCGGCCCTTTCATTATTATAATTCACTTTTGCTTTCAATTCTTCACACCTGCGTAAATTTTTGAATTTAGTGAGAAGGTACTATTACCACATGCTGTTGATTAAAATTCAGCACATCAAACCAGTGTATAGGCTGATGCTTATGATGTAATTGGACTAGCGTTGATTCTCCTTAAGAAGTGAGCAAATATTGTAACCAAAGCAGTTTCATTACGCATTGTATTAAAACTCATAGTTGAAAAAAAGTTGTAAAGCAAAAACTAGTCGTAACCTCAAGGTGAAATTATGCGTGCGAAGCACGGTGTTTCAATAAAAAATTGCCTTGATATATTATTTGTACGTAAAAATTGCTATATCCAGATTAGTTGATATAACAATATTTTACATTATTAAATCCTTACAATAAAGTTACAGTTTATAGCGTTTGCAAGCAAAATAAGCTTCTTGGTACTATTGTAAAACAAACCTACTTTTGTTTTAAGTCTTTTACGGTGCTGTTCGATGCTTTTAGTGAGCGCAATAGCATTTTGAATTCATCCTGCAGTTTGCTTAAATTTTCATCTTCATCCATACTTTTTAAGTCTTCAAGCAATTCTTTTTCCAGCGTATCTAAAGCTGTAGAAGATGTAACCAGCGTATTATCTGAACGGCTTTCGTTATCGACAACTTCATCTGAATGAGCATTCACATTATCACTTTCTGTTTCCTGCAAGTAGGTGCCATTACTTTCCAATTCTCGTAAAAATGAGCCATTACTTTCCCTTTTCGATAAAAATGAGTAATTTTTTTCTCCCTCGGGTAAAAGTGAACCGCTTTGCAGAGATAAATAATCCTCGTTATCTCCTAAAGTTGGGACAGCTCCGCTTTCATCACCTGCTCCGGTAGAATGATTGTCAGCTGCCGCATTAGGTCGTTCAAGGTTTCGGTTTTGCATGCTTGCCAGCAGAAGTTGTCTTCGATAAAATTTCAATTGTTTTCAAAATAAGCTTAACCAAACGATGATGCAGAAAAAAAGCCGCTAACTTGGACGAACATTGTAGCTACATTATCTTACGTAATTTATTGCTGTTAATCACGTTGCTATATACGTATGCTCAAAAGCTTTCGTAATTTCCTACTTAAGCATAAGATAATACTCTAAAATCACATTTGCAGTGGGATTGCGGGTTTATCTTATTAGACTGTCTTTTCAAATTGTTATTCATTAAAATGGTGGGAACCAAAATTCAAAGCACTTTTTATGCATGTACGCCAAGCTACTACCATTTGAGATATTGCAAAGGTGCCATTTTGAAGAAAAACTTGATATTTTATTTGCAAAAGCGATGATACTCAACTATTGATTATGCTCGATGAAAAATAAATACAAATGAAAATTTTGTAGAAGCGTCTCCTCCATTATGGTTTATCTCAGCAGCATTCTGCCTCTGCTGTCGAGTGTTGTGACCACTTTGTTACATTATTTCCTGTTTGCTCTCCCGTTTATAATATGGCTTCATTGAAGCAAAGATAAAATGTAACTTCAAACCGCTACAGTTTGAACATCAATGCGTTTAATGACTAGTAATTATTTATTATTACATATTGATTTGAGTGGCAAATCCTACATACTTTATAATGCTCGGTGGACAGCACATCAGGATAGATCTGCCCCACCAAACGTTTTGGATGATTCTATAATATGTGGTCCGATTGTCCTTAAACTTTAATCAATTCAGTTAAATCTTTGATTGCATTGCAAATTACCACTTTCTCTTATCTTGGGATGCGTATTCTCACATGATTACAAGCAATGCATGTGGCTACAAGGAAGAGAATAAATGAGGACATGTAGCAATTACTTAACCGTTGCCCAGAAATAATTCGTTTTAAATTAAGAAAACGATGGTGCAATAACAGCCATTTAATTAAAATTGCCTCTAATCTTACCTAAGCACGGAATTTCAAAGAAGTCTAGTTTTTCTAAAGTATCTATTTCGTGATAGGCTTTCATGATAGAAAAACAAGTTGAAGATGGCATTGATATGTATAAAAGCGTTAAAAATGAAATAAGCAATATTCTAAACATGCGATGAAAATTCTGATTATTTCAAAAATGCTCAGAACAAGATTCAGCAATACAAGCAAATAGATGCATCAGAAAAAAAATTTTAATATACTAAAATGTAGAATCTGTTATGCAAAAAGTCTTATAGTCCATAAAAACGCTATGTATGTGTGGCAATGAAAATGGACAGGCCATGGAAGCAACCAAAGGAGACAAATGAGCGCAAAAAAATCTCATTCATTATTTGTTGATAAGGTTTTTCTTTAGGCAAGTCTAAGAAAATTTAAACTTCATCCTCATGAAGAAGCATATTGGGAATTCCTTAGATAAAAAAAAAAGTTAAAATATCATGTCATAAATACAAAAATTTCGATATATGTTGTCATTTAAAAGATAAGTTCAGTTTGCAAATTTTCCCTAATGCATAAACACAAAAGAAAGCACTGAAGCTACAGTGAATAGAGAAACTTAACAGATTATACATTAGAAGATAAGACTGGAAGCAAATCACAAAGAAAAACTAGCAACACTCTATGCATGGTTTTGCTGGTGACATGAAGATCTTTACCTTTAGAAATAGGGTATACACGGTCACAAGTCGGGCAAACTAAGCTTCCCTCTAAAATGTGAAACTGAAGAACAGCATTTAAAAATAAAATACCACCAAATCTCTAAATATGTAAAATCCCAGTAGAAAATAACAGAAAAATGTGATTAAATGTGAAACTGAGCTTCTCAAATTCAAGAACAGCAGCACTCGTAGTTAATATGATAGAATAATATAATTCAATATGAAAATAGCTTTCTACATCAACACAGTTCATAAAACCTGATACATTCTTCAAAAATATAAGAGGGACACATACCTCAAGCACAACTTCATGTATAGCGCGCAAAAACATGTCATCTTCTTTATCACTTTCAATATAGGAAGGTGGAAGAGAGATTCCCAGCTTAAGAGAAGAATTATGGAACACTTTTTTGTGAAACATACATATTGGTATGAAGGCACAGACATACAACAACTTTTTTTTTAATTTTGTAACTAATTCTTACTGATGTGGCCGTGTTTACAAGAGACTCCCAGTCAAGCTTGTTTAACAGATTTTGAATAAGATCTCGATTAAAATCCATTTCCACCTTATTAGTAGGCTTTTCAATGTCTTCTGCAAGTCTTACAGTCAAAGGAAAGCCACCCAAGCAATGTTGGCGGTTACTACAGGTGATAACAAATATGTTAACAAGAATCAGCAAAATATCACCTTTAAACAAAATGCAAAAGCCGTTATATCAAGCAATTTTCTAGTTAGAATTACGCCTAGAAATTTAGTTAAATACATATAATGATATTTTAAAAAAAAAAATGTTTTCAAGTCGGTATCAAACGCAAATGCTCAAGAAATGGCATAATAAATGTCGCATAATGGTGATATTATTAAATATTTAGAACTTTCTCAGTGCTCTCCTAATGCCAGGATTTTTTAGTAAATGAGTGATGACTAAATATAAGACGCATGTAAATTCAAGGGGTATTAACAGGAATAACTCTGAGGTTTGACTCTTTCTTATGAAAGTTTCCTAATAAATGAAACCAAATGTTACACAGGCAATATTAACTCATGTGATTAGTGCAATCAGTTGCGAGTGTTTTAGTAGTATTTCTCTCAATTAACATAACGAAAAAGGTGATGGGACACCCAATCTCTTTTCGCCATAAATCTATAATAAAAAAGATTCTGACTATGATCGTCTAGACAGCAACAAATACGGAGGCTTATGCATTACTGCAGGTTTGTTTGTCACGGACAACAATCACCGGTGGTACATTCTTGAAGAAAAACTTGATCAGTATGACAAAAAGAAAGGATGAATACATGCAGTGTTAGAAATATTGAGCTTATAGGCTAGAATTTCCAAACGCAAGTAAAGAAGGATTTGTCTGGTTTAGCCAAGCTTACCACACCAACAAGTTGTGAGTCAAAAGCCGCATCGGTGACTACCAGAAGATTTGCCTAATAGAAATGTTTCCGCCGAAAGAGAAAGACTGTAAAGACATACCCAATGTTAAGGCTCTTCAAACCTTTCAATAACTACAGAAAACAATCAAAAGTGTCAAGACTCTTCAAACCTTTCGATAACTACAAAAAACAATCAAAAATATCAAGCAGTTGAAAGATGCAACAGCCTGCAGAATAGAAGTCAGTGATGGCAACCGAGCTGTACGTCTACCATTATGGTACATACTTCTTTGCATCGATAATATCGTTTAATGCTTGGAGCTGTACCACACTCTTGATCATATGTGAGAATTGTGGTATTACTGCCGAGTTAAGCTTCATGCGTGTAACTTTAAATCATTAAAGATTGCGAAATTACTAGCTATACTTGTGATTTTAGAACACCCTATTTTGTCGCAGCAGTTTTCACCCATTAAAGATTGCGAAATTACTAGCTATACTTGTGATTTTAGAACACCCTATTTTGTCGCAGCAGTTTTGACATTACAAGAAATAAACTTTCAAACCGGAAGGCCTTTTAAATTATAAAATGCCTACTATGGCAGGATGGTGATAACGAATAGCATATCTTCGACATCATGTTCTTTCTTCTGCTACACGAAACTCTTTGCATATATGAAAAAAAAAGTTGTCAACGTGGTTAGTTATCGCGTTACCACAATATTCACAATTTTTTCACAATAGCTCAACGTTATAAAAAGTAAAAGCTAGCTTTAGAAATCGCAAAATATTAAATAACACTTCAGTAGTTTTAGCACTGTCTTATCAGTATTCGAAAATGTTTCGATGCGCAATTGCTGAAACCTTTAACTCAACGAACAAAGAATATATTCCGGATGCAATTGGAAAGCACTTTCAGTATTTTCACATTGTATGAACAATGTATTGAATTTAATTATTTTGCAAATTTGTTCACATTCCTTCTTAGTTGCTTTTGCAATTTTTTCTAGCGGTGAAGTCTGGAAGTGACGAAGCACAAGGAAACATAGAATGGCTTCTAAGCAAATTTTATAAATATATGTTTCTCCAAGGCAGAGTTTTAAAGAATAACCTTTTAGTTTGTTGCTGCTTTTTGCACATGAAAGTAAAGCTGTATTTACTGAAAATAATAGTTGGAGCACATTGGTTCGTCAGTAATATGCTGTTAATTTCCAAAAGGAATATGTACGCTGCGAGCTGAACGTACGCATGCTGTAGCCGCTTCATTGTGCTCCTCCTTCCAACCTCCTCCCGCTCCCTTCCGGAAAAGTTTGCTTTCTGCTGTTCGTAAAATACAGCTAAGCTTCTACTCTGATTTGTTGTTTATTCTTTGGGGGTTAACCACGTTCGAATATGGTCTATTTGATTCTACACAATCCAGTCTGTGCTCCTCTATTTTATGTCACTTATGCAGTGTGTTTTTTAATCTTGGATATCTTTCCTTCTATTTGCTACGCGTACATATTATACTAATCATTTTTCCTTCTTTTTTATCATTCAAGAAACTGATTAAGATTAAGATTACTACTGTTTAAAAAATGTCAATGAAATACGTTGCAGCTTACCTTATGGCCTTACAGAGCGGGGACTCTTCTCCGTCTTCTGAGACTGTGAAGAAAATCCTCTCTTCTGTTGGAGCAAATGTCGATTCTACTGTTCTTGCTAACTTTATGGAAAGCGTTAAAGGGAAAGATCCTCAAGCAGTTAGTGCTTCTTGTGTAGTTTGTTAAGATCAGTGACTATGAGCAACAGCAAGTAGTGTATTTCTTTTCGTTATTGTTTTGTCTTCTTCATGGTATAATCCTACTGAGCAATTGCAAACTTATCATGATGTACCTACTATTCTGGTAATGCTTGTCGGCTTGGTGAAAAATGAATGTCAGTTTTTGCTTTTTCTAAAGCATTGAAACAAATATTTCTTTAAATTTATTTCTATATAGTGGCTGTTACTTATGATGGTATGCTAATGTAATTTTCTTATCTGTGCGGATATACACGATGTATTGAATGCAGCTAATTGCCGAAGGATTAACACTGCTCCAATCTGCTGCTCCTGCTGCATCTGCTTCTGCCCCTGGCCCTGCAGCTGCATCTCAAGGTAAGGGGATTGAAGTGATATATTTTTATTTAAATGCTTTAAGATACTTCGTATGCTATAGATTGGAGAAAATCATTCGTGTAAAGCTCTATAATTTTTATAAATGAAACATCTGGAGTTTCTTTTTCTGAGTACAAACAAGTTTTGATGTAGCAACATTACATTAATTCATTTCTTTTTGCGCAGAAGCTCCTGCTGAAGAAGTGAAACCAGCAGAATCGGAACCTGAAGACGAATCTGAGGGAGAATTTGACTTGGATATTTTCGGTTAAGATATTATAGCAAGTCGTATTTTACTCCTCCATTGCGACTGGTGCTTATGGTTAATTAAAACTTTTTCTGTGGAATAAATATAGTTTAGCTAGTAGCAGTATTTTTAGCGTTGCATAAGTCAGCGTGATAATTTTAATATTCGGGGCTGGTGCCACTACAGTAGTTACAGAGGAACTTTACGAACTTCTATGAAGACTTTCATCAAAATATTCGAAAACTTTCAAAGAGATTTGCCGATAAAGTTGCTTGTTTGTTATTCTATAGCAATTGTACTTCGATAACTGTTGTGTAATCATGTTTGACAAGTTGTAGTAAAGTTATTACGGATTGCATTGAGAACAATACTTTCACCAGTTATTTTGTACTTTAATTTTAACATTCCTTTCGTGCTGTTGGGATCTTTCAATCTAGCACTATATTGGAGAATTGTGTTGTTTTAGCGTTCAAAAGTATCTTTGGAGCTAGGATAATTCTTAGTATGTTTTACTTAATTGCTTTAAGTTCAAAATTAGTTGTTGGTTTCATTTCTTACTGCGAATTTTTATGTGTCGCCATAAGTTGTAGCACACATGTTCTAAAAAATTTTCTATTGTGTGGACTATTCTTATCTTTATTGAATGGCGTCTGCGTTGTCAATTTCTTGTTCTATATTCAATTCGCAAAATGCATGGCAAGAAAGTATTAAGAAAGCGACAGCAATTTCACACTACTGATAAAATCACTTTTCAATATAAATTTATTTGATTTGCAATTACTTAGGTCTTTCGCTAAACGAAAATGCGGATGTTAGTAAATGTATTTTTAGCTCGACTGAAAAAGTTAAAAATACAACATAAAAGTTTTTCAACAATCAGCGTTTATCAAAGTTCCGTAATAAGGAAACAAAAGCTTACTTTTCAAGCAGTTGTTGAAAACGAATTAATTAGCAGTTTAAAATAAGTATCGTGCAACTTGAAAATTCTTTCTTACTTATGCCAAAGTTATTGCGTTGATTGATATTCTAAGTCACTGCGAGGGGCTAGCTATGCAAAATTTCAAATCCTGTTTTGCCGATGCTTCTTAATACATTTGCTTCTGACGTTTCATACTAAAGATTTTCTTTATCTGTGCTTTCACACAACTTCTGTAATCGTACGTTAGGCTGAACTTCAAGGACTCAGAAAATGATTTTGGTATAAATTTAAACAAATGCTTCCAGAAGATATTTCGTAAAATTCAAAGTCGAAAATATAACAGAGGTAGAACTATCAATGAAACGACGGAAGATTTCTCCAACAGTAGTATTGGGCAACAATGCTCCCAGCCCTACATCTCAGACAAACAAGCCTCCAGATTGGACATTTCGTTACTTTTTGATACCATCTTCTGCTGATCGTGAGCCAGACTCTGGGAATGGCTCCAATAGAACTAAGACGCTTCAATCTTTACACCCGAGAATTCAGCATGAAACATCTAAGATAGGAATACATCATCTATTTCCAGGTAATTGTCTTAATGCTTTGTAACCTGCGCTATCTGTGTTTTTATTTTATTAATTCTATGTAGGAGTGTAACAACATTTTTTTCTCACTCTATGTAGCAGCTCTAAATGATGTCTGAGTCTAACTTCTGATTGCACGATTGTACTAGCATTCATCATCACTCGAGGTTGAAAAGTATCTAATTTTAACTCGTTGAAAAGTAATTCGTCGCTAACGCAGAATCAGAACACGTATTCTATTGAAACTGCAATCTAAATTTTTTGTTTGTTGGAATGATTGCAGCATTACTAATGCATAGGAAGTGCTCGTCTACATACATACGCAATACAAAAGAGTAGTCCTGTAATAAAAATTTTTTTAATTGCGACGCTCCTAGTTATCTATGTTATACTTTTTTTAATAATTCATGTATTCTCACTAAGGTTAACAGATTATGCTAATTAGTGACCGAAAATACTGAGTTCTTGTGTATTGTGATGATATTCTCAGTCTGTTACTGGAAAATGCTTGCGATTTTTGTGTCTTTTAATCTACTCAAAAGAAGCTAATTGATACATGTTATTCATCTATTGAATATCACTGATTGCCTCAGAAAAGTTTTACCTTTAAAGGATATTGTAATCAGCATTCGTTTTTCATTTTTTTGACATTAGTACCTAACGAAGTGTTATTACATTCAGTGCAAGAAGCAGTTCTCCCTTTTTTATGCCACCAATTGGATGATTCTCTTTCCCCATATACTTCAGATGTCTGTATATCTGCTGCCACAGGTTTTTTACTTGTTTTTTTATGCACATATTTTTTTATATTCTAGTATTGTAGCACTCAAGATTTTACGACTTTTTTCTTCTTTTGCAATTGCAAAACTTAGGAGCAAGGCGAGAATGACAGTGCCTGCTTTTTTATTTAGTAGAATTGTTCTATACCTTTACTGTATATACATTATTGGTTCTCAGTTTAATTTTCTCTGGTTCTATATTTTATTCAGGCCAAGGTAAAACGTTGTGTTACGTTCTTCCTGTTGTACATAGCCTCTATTCTCGTGTTGGTAAGATTGCTCTTCTTGAATTTGTATTTCTTTGGAAAATACATTTTGTACTACTGCATTGCTACATGCTTTAATACAAAATGAAATATTTTGATGCCTCAATGCTGCTCTTGCTATGACCAATTGCATACTCTGTGCAATGAACTGATTCAGTTTTTAGTGATACATATTCTAACACGCTTCCATTGTTTTGTTTATAGTTTGTCGAATTCGATGTATAACAATAACTCCAACTAGAGAATTAGCAATGCAAGTATGGGAAGTATTTAAAACATTCTGTTTTAAATCAGACTCCAAGTATAAAGGACTAACCACTCCTGAATTAAAGGTTGATTTACGGCCATTTTTTTTAGTGTTATCTTCATTTTAGGACGAGACTTCAGCAAAGATAGTATTTTTGTATATTCTTTTCAGGTAATTTCTCTTATTGGGCAATCTCCTTTTGCAAAAGAAAGTATCCTTCTCCAGCAGCTTCCAGACATAGTCGTCTGTACTCCGGGTCGCCTCGTGGAGCACTACAATTACTGCATGTCTCAAAAAGGTGAAAACTGTATGTAAATACACACTTAGATAAGCTTCTGTAAATTTATTTTTTTGAAAAGAGTTTATGACGGCGTTGCAAAATCTAAAATAGAGATTAAAACTCAAATGTAATCTTCCTCAGCTACTACGTTTGATGGAATACAATGGTTTATAATCGATGAAGCGGATCGTCTTCTTTCTCAGGTGAATATGGAATCGTTTCTAAATTGTTTAGCACCCTTAGTCTACTGCATGGAAATATGTAGTTTTGACAAGAATTTTGTGCTCATATTAAACGTTTAACTTATATCCTGATATTTGCTGCTTGTTCTTATAAGCATGTTTCTGTGTACTCATGTTTTTGAAAGTGTTTTTTTGTGTTCATTTTTTTATATGTTTAGTCCTATCAAAATTGGATCCCTGTGATGCACAGTATAGTGGAAACGCCGACTCCAGTGGTCGATATAATGGGAGTTCAAAGTGCATTGACTGCAATTCCAAGCAGAATTATCCCGCAAAAAATACGTTAGAATTGTAGATTCATTGTTTTAAACAATGTAAATTTCGTCTTTGTAAATTTCCTTCGATTTTTGTAAATCTCTGACATTCGTATTTTTAGTATTTGGACATAACTGGTTTGATGTAGGAAAAACATTTCCCGTTGTGGCATGCTACCTACTGTGCAACGACTTAGATATGAACATTTGGATTTCAATTAGAGAGTTTTAGCGGTTATCTTGTTTTTAGTTTTATCAGCTACAATGACAAAAAACCCACAAAAATTGGCCAGTCTTCGTTTAAATCGGCCCATATTTTTCTTGACATCTACTACAGGTAAACGTATAAGCTAGTTTTGTAACATGTATTTTGTTTACTTGAAATTTTTGGAGAAGTACAATTATAAAAATCTTGAGTAGGTGTTTTGTTGAGTGAATAGAAAGATGGGATCGGCGCCTTTTGTCTTTAAACTTTTCATTCTCTAGTTCATATTTTGTTTTATCCTACTCATATTTACTTTCTATTTTCAGCTTATGTCATTTTTGATCTTTTTTAGGTTCCTTTGCCACACCTAATGAGCTGCTACATAGATTTATTTCTTGTCGGGAAGAGTTTAAACCTCTCCAGCTGATTTGTTTACTTTATCAATTATTACTCTCAGCATGTAAGTAATTTTTGATTTATCAACGATAATGCTACGATACAATTTCTCATTGCTCTCTAAATACTTAATGCGTGCCTTTATTTTCAGTGGAAGTTCGAATAGCCTCACTTCCTTCCTCTGAAGTTCCTCTTAAAATACTTCTGTTTTGTTCATCAAAAGAAACGGCACATCGACTCACAAGGCTTTTGCAGATACAATTTTGTGAAGAAGGGTAAGTTTATAATCAAATGTACTCGTGATTTTGTAGCTATTATGCTTTATAAGGCTGTAACCCGATGGTTTCAAATTGAGTGGGTACTATGAAGCGAACAATTTCAAAACGGCTATACACACACTTTTCAAAATATTATTTTTGTCTTGTAGTAGTCAAACCTTCCCTCCCTCAGTTGTGATTCCCATCTATTTTGCACGTTTTCTTTCTGGGGCTGTAAAAAAATATAATGAAAACGTAAAAATAAAGTATTTAAGAAATGATAGCCGCCACGAGAATTATTTTCATAGCGCACAAGAAGCCTCGATAGCATCTTGCCACAATGAAGAAAACGACGAAGTCACTGAAGAAACTCAAGAACTATCACAAGAGGAAAGAGTTTTACAGGGTCAAGCAGTTAAATTCGTTGTTCGTGAATTTTCTGCTTCTTTTCCCCAAGTTCTACGATCGAAATTGTTGAATACGTTTCGGTATGTGCACAACTATATTAGAATAGATTCGCCGTAACATTTTAGTTTATTTGATAAAATTCATCGATGAAATTTGGATAGCTAGGATTAAAATTATATTTAGTTGTTTCAATTCGGTGTTTTAAAAATAAGTGATAATCTTGCATCTTTTTTTAGGAAGGGAACTGTTAATTGCCTTGTTTGCTCTGACGTAGCAGCACGGGGTCTCGATATCTCGGATGTTGATATTGTCATCAATTATGACACTCCCACAAACATTCGTACATATATCCATCGCACTGGTCGCACAGCAAGGTGTGTGCACACGTGGCAATTATTTTATGCTTGTTGCAGAAATAGTTTCATACTTTTGGATCTATATACTTGAGCATTTTCAGATTTTATTTTGAGTGCTTTTCAATGTTAGAGCGGGGCGTTTAGGTTGTACTTTCAGCCTAATTAAGAAGAATCAAGTTAGGCATTTCAAGCATATGTTATCCAAAAGTGATGATTGCAGGACGAGTATTCGTGAATGGAAAATAGCTAAATCTATGGTTTTGTCCATGAAGGGCCAGTAAGCTTATTATTGTGTGTCCTGTTATGTTGCATCTATGTTTTTGCCAAAGCCTTTCGCTTTTATTCTTGTTTCCTTTACTTAGAGTTATGCTCAGATTGCATATGGGAGATTAAATCTTGGAAAATGAGTTTTTCATGGTTTTTTGCAATTGTCGTAGTTATGAGCCTCTACTGAAGTCGCTGGAATCTTGTTTGGAGCGAGAATCTCAGGGTATGTTGAAAATGATTTTTTTTAGCCTTAAACATAAATTTCATGTTATCTTAGGAATGGAAATACGTTTAGTTCGTTTTTGTAAATTGCTTTTTTTTGCTTAGCTAATGCTTTAATTAATAATTCCTGCAGGCTTTCTGCGCCCCGAGTCAGCATTGAACAATAAATTTCTTCCAATAGAAAACATGATTGCGCAATAGAACTGGGTCGCTATTGTTTTACTACGCATACCTACTGTATATTTTAATAAATTACGTTAGAAGCTTCATTTTTAAGTAAGGGTATCTCCGCCGTTTGGTATTTTGTGATTTGGTAGCGAAAGATGTGCTGTAGATAGGTAGAATTTAAAATGCTGTTTTGCGCAGTTACTGTATTTTCACCCAATTAAATCCGTTTGGCGCACCAACACGATTGCTGTTTTTGCCTTGGTATGCGTAGTAGTTGTGAAAGATTGCTGTTTTTGCCTTGGTATGCGTAGTAGTTGTGAAAGATTGCTTATTAGCCGTACTGACTTTTTTAAGAGCTAAATTAGAATCACATTTCTACGTAACAAATGATTCACTGTAGCGTTCACTTTGAATTATAGTATGATTAAGCCCATGTGCGTTTTGTCTTCTTGTAGGATAAATTCGAGTTTGTCAAGTAATGCAAGCGAAAAACCTAGGAATGCGTAGTTGAAATTTATTCGAAATATTTTGTATACTGTAAACAGCATTACTTGGAAACTGTAATGGCGGCCTTTTTTTTTACGTTTAGAGATGTTCTTTTTAGTGAATAAAACTCCGGATATTGACAAGATTTTTAATTAAATTAAACTCAGTTGAGTTAATGGAGAGTCATGAATTTCGGTGCTTTACGAATATGAATGGAAATGTATAAACCTTTTAGGCAAAGCACTACCGAGTACTTCGATTACCGTCCTCATTGAAAGAATTGCTTATCCACTACTATTCGCCCAGCATAGAACATATATTCTTCGCATGACTTAATATATGCACTCTCATCTTCAGTTGCCCCAACTAGTTCAAAATTTGAAAGAAGTAACGAATACGCTAGGCTAGGTTGCGACTAGTGAAGATCAATCCCTGATAATGAGCAATATGTTTCGCCAAAAATTTCCGTCTACTTTTGTTTTTTTAAAGGTGTATTCAAAATGGAAGGACTTACCGGAATGATTTTGAATAGAAGGAATACAGAAATAGGGAAAGACATCAAATAACTGATAATCGCTCTCGCTTCACAAAAATCTCAGAGAATAAGTAAATGAGGCCGCGTGTCACATTTGCAATGGACAATTACTCAATTTTTTCTCCTTGTGATATACACCGCTCGCCCCGCAAGTTCTCAACTGAAAAGACAAATTTTATCAAAAGACTGTTTGCTCACACTGATTGCTTGAAACCCTTTTATCTTTACGATGACTCCAAAATCTCCCATCAAAATGTTGCTCAAAAGAGGGACAAAAAAGAATTGCCTTTCAAAACTGAAACGTTTGCTTCCGTGGATGATGATAGAAAAACTTCTTTACCTTCAAAAAATTCCATTTGGCTAGCGAATAGTACCAGATGGAGACAGATTTTACGTTGCTACTACACGTTGGATCCTTGGAACAAAGGATACATTGACATAGACGAAGCTTGTGATTGGCTTGACAAAGAGAAAAATAGTAACCCAGATCTTGCTGAATTCCTTCTTCGAATCTTGCAAGATCTTATTGACTTTATCTCTAGTAGGTTCGCGAACATTACCATGCCTAAATGTATAGTGAAGATTGCTTGAATAATTTTGCTATATGATGGTAGTAAAAATGATTAAACTTTCCACGCAATTATTCTCCTGACTTGCTTTTATTCTCAGAGGAGTACTTGAAAAAGATGTGTTTTTAAAGGTGATAAGACAGTGGGTGAACGAGGATTATTCAGGTTGCAGTGTGTATAGTATACTACGAACTCCGCACAACCCAGTCAATACCGCATGGCGCAAAAATGATGAAGGCGTTAATCAATTGAATCGAAATATCTTTTCTCAATGTCCGTTTAATGAAAAATTAAAAAATATGATTATCACAAACTACGTCTCGAATCAGTATGTGGATAAACGAACTGTAACACCAAAGGTTAGTGACTGTCAGTCATGTTGGAGACTTCGGTTAGATAAATTTGCTGTATTTTATAGCATATCCAAAATAATATGTCAACGCATAATAATATTGCTGAATGGTATGCCGTATCAGTACAGTGTTAAGTTAGTACTATTTTGATGCTAGATTCACATAAGCATAATTATAGGTGGGTTCCACACTCAAAATTGACATGCTACGTAATATTTTAACGTGAAACCTTGAAACAACAATTTCCCCATACTTCTCTATTGTGTTTCTGCACCCCACCTGATAAAAAGTTACTAAATATTCTTCCTACAAGCCAGTTCGATGTTGTGCAAAAAAAAACCCTAATTTAGAGAGAAGATTATATTCATTCACAAGATTTTCTAAAAGAATTTAGAATATGCAATTCTTATGCTAAGCGCTTGTTTGTAACAAAATTGAGTGTTGTTTCAAATTTCATTGCGGATAGGAAGCCCTTTCAAAATTAGAAAAATGGAGAATACGACGTTTGCAAAAGGCACAGGATCGCAAAGAAGAAAAACTTGCGATACTTCGGGAAGAAGTAGAAAAAGGTTTGTACAAATTTTAAAGTGAAATTAATGCAATTTGAGTGCCTTTGCCAAGTACAACATTGTACATTTGCAGAAAGAGAGTATGCAAATTGTGTGCGCGGCTGTTGGAGCCATACCAAGTCGAAAAAACAGCTTCATAAAAGGGTCTGTTAATTCTTGCATATCGAAATTGTTTAAAATCTTGGTATTGCCAACATATTAGGTGTGAGTAAAAACGTCTGGTTTGCTTGTCGTTTTGAAATGTGTAGGGAAGGAATACGGATGCTGCTCTAGAAGAGCTCAATGCACCATTGGTAACTGTGTATACATTCGATCAATCCTGCCAGCAAGCATTATTAGCATGCTAGAACGAAACTAAATTGATATGTATTATTTTAAAATTTGTTGTCGAATGCTAAAAGGTGGAAGATGACGAACTTCAAATAAAAAAGGATATAGAAAAAAGGAAAAATGAAGGTAAGTTAGAAAAATAGTGTATTTTATTTTAATCAAAATTACAAGTAAAGATGGTGATGCTACGAGTAAATATTTTTACTGCAAGGCTGCTCTTACGTACTCGATTTTTTTATGTTTGCAGAAAGCATATCAAATAGCTTTACCGTAGCAGTTTTGCACAAAGGGGATCCGGCTCCCAAAGCATTGCCATTTGAGAAAACTTTGCGGAAATGTTCCTTCATGGCTAACTTAGAAGAGGGATCCACACCAAAACAATATTTACGGAGAAAACCCATTGCGAAAAGAATACCACAAGCAACGCTTAAATGTCCTTACATTTCTTACGAGCGACCACGAACAGCTCGGGTACCACTCAGGGAAGGTGTATTTCGCAAACCCAACCTAGTTGATTTTCACACTTTAGGTGGGGATGGCAGCAAACGAGAACGAGACTTGAATCAACAACTATCCCTATCGTTTAACCGAAATGTCTCAAATTTGGCAACTGTGGACTCTTATCCAATTGGTTGCCACCCTCAGTCAGATCAAGAAGATCCTCTTCTGCTTCCATGGGAAGCACCAAAGAAAACAAGAAGCACAAAATTGCGCGAAGTGCACGATGCTTCTCTCAGTAAGCTTCATGACATTTCCCACTTATACATTGCACTACTGTACGAGCAATTTAAGCTGGTCTTATCAAGCTACGCATCTCAGAATATTCTTTACATTATTGTACAGCCTATGTTTCCAACCGCAGTCGAGGTGAGATTGAATGGATGAGAAGTTTACGACAGCAATACCTCCCGCAGACAATAGTCTGTGGAATTGAAAATCTTCAGCCAATGCGGCGTTCCCTTTGCACTTCAATTGTACCTCATCAACAAAGCCACAACTACTTGAATTCTAAAACGAAAACGTAACGGCTTTTCTATAACTCTTTAATTGTATTAATGTACTGTTTTCTGTCAAGTGCAGCTTCGCCAAAAAGAAATTTAATAACATTGAATTAAAGTTTGCAGCGGACGGTGTAGGCACCCTCCGCCATATTGTTTGGTATGAATGTAATGGTTGACGCTTAGAAAGACATGTATTTGCTTAATTAGCACTAGTACTGACTGAAATAGTTAGCTTTTTTGAAAAATGAGCCAACAATGGAATGTATATGAGAGGGTTATAAGTACACGAAGGGTGAAATGTAGTACTTGCTTATCAAGGAAATTTAATAAAGAAGTTACACAAAGTATTGAATGTCTATTCACTGGCTATGATTCATTCAAACGTGGTAGGAAAAACAAACTACTACTGAGACTAGAGAATATGTGGAAATAAAAATATAATTGAATGCTATAAGCAGAGCGGCTTGGGGGATTCTAGGATTGGCATGCATAGCAATGAATCAGGTGGTAATTGTCGAGACAATATAGTTACAAAAGTTAAGCCATAACTGTGGTTTCTAACTAGTATAGAAAGAAAAAGCTCAATAGGAGAGTAAAAAGCTTTAAAATATAAATCGAAAATTTCGCGTGGCATAGAAAATAATTGGATTCACCTTGAAAAAAACACGAATCAGGAAGATACAACTACTGTTAAAACTTTAATAGCACTTGCTAATTTATACTTCACATACTTATCTAAATCTTGCAGCATGTCGATTAGATAAAAAAAAGTGAGAGCCTCAAGCTAAGTTATACTATAAGCTGAATGAGGTAATGAATCCAAATACATTGAAAAGAAGACAAAACATGTTTCTATTGTATTGCAACACAAATCATAGCGTTTACGGAATGTGAAAGGTAGATTTTGCATATATTTCATATTCAATTATCGAATTAGCATTGGCCAGTGGTGATTAAGCGATTCCACTTACTAACTCTTGTTGAATGAACAATCCGGTGGTAGTTTAATTTAAGAATCTAATATACTTTTACGTCTTAGAGTGTGGATATTATAAAAAGTAGCAGAAATAATGTGTCTCAACGAATCTGTCTGTTACCTTAAATGGTCATCTTCAATATAAAGAAGAATAAGTACAAAACTTGGGCTGCCCACATCCGCAGCCACTCGAATGGTATTGTTAGAAATCTCGTCACTCAAGCACCTCGACTGTCTCGAATAGATCCTTGTACAGTACCTCTATATACCTTTTCAATCTGCTCACCAGGGATTAACAAGGTAAGGTCTACTTCTCCAATGTCACAAATTACAAATACGCAATCTGTTCTATACTTACTGCAAATTCGTGTCTTGAATGATGTCTCTTGTTCACTTCCTCACTTTTTGCTGCTAGCTCTTACTTCATCACACCACTACTATAGACAGCGTCCACTTTTCGACATTACACATTGAAGGCGATCATGTACTAGAATGAAATAGTCAAAAATAACTCACTTTTGTTTCGCGTGCATTAATTCATCTAATTAAGAGAACAAATAAAATATATGGTTAATTATTGGTCGCTCTCATCCATCCTATCTCATATCCCTTTCTTGTTTTGCAGTATCTACAGGTTTATTCAGCGAAGAAAGGTCGTCTTCTTACGTAATGCAATCTGCGCGCTGATTCTATATATATATATATATATATATATCAATCCAAATGACTTCTATAAGATTCCTCGTTGCCCACAAGCGGAGTGAGTACTTTAATTTCCAACCTATGCCATGTGTATAGGATTTGACACATGTTCTTACTATAATAGAATGCAATTTATGAAGATGGAACACGCGGAGAAATTTTATTGTTTATGTCATTTTAAAACTCCACAGCTCAATTTTTTTATAGGTACCCCTAATGTACATATTCCAGCAGTTGACGGTCCAAAATATGATCAAATGTATATTTTGCCTGCTATGCACGACTAGACTGCATTTATATACTTTGTGATAATGGAGAAATGCTCGATCTCTCTATCAATTAATTCATGCAAATAAAGAGAAGAACCCGGTGATACTTTTCTTATGCAAGATACGTAGCGTAGAGTCTTAAGCTTTGATGTTGGAGGAGAAAGAGAAAAACAGTTGCAAAATAGAAAGTAAACTAATGTGACGATTTGGGGCTATAAAGAACATGAAATTGACTAAATATCTTTACAGTAAAAGTAAAATAAAGGTATTTTTACGATGAAAAGAAGTAAACCCAAAACATAGAAATTATCCAAGAGCAATCTTTCTCAATTCTACAATATCAGACGCAAACCAAAAAAACAATTTAGTCACCAAACTTAAATATTATTTTTAACAGAAGAATGTTAGTTGAAACCAAAATCCTATGTTAAATCAAACTCTAAGTAACTGCTACCAAAAACTGAACTAAAGTACCACTGCTATTAAAAACTAAGCTATTAAACCTAATCCGCCTCGCTAATTTTATTTGTAACTGTAAGGAGTTATTCTTTACTATCTTGAGGGTAAGTAATTAGTAGCAAGTGACTTCGTTCTTATTCACGTGCACTCAAATACAAACGCTTTTAATTAGTTCTAACAAATCTCATTAGGCGTAGGAATATAATTCTTCAACAATATATTCGTTACAAGACAGTATTTAATAAATGAAATGAAACCAGCACTTAATTATATTTATACACAATGTACACTTGTTGCATACTCTATTCATTCGATATTCTAAGAAATTCATCTAAATGTTATATATATATATTGTTTCATGTTTAGCCAAAGCGTTTAATCTTTGAATAGTAATAAAAAATTAAGCAACATAGAAGAATCAAAGAAATATCTGTTAAAAATGATGGGTTTTTGCCAAATACTAATGATTTTTTATTAATCAAAATTCTTTACATTATTATTTTTCTTCTCTAATCTTCAATTGAATATATGCAAATGGCACTTTTGTTATTCAAATTTGGTTTACGATCATTACCTTGCTTTCATATTTTTTCAATTGGGCATGGCTTAGTTCTATTCATTTGGAAAAGCTTATTCATTCGCAATGTCATAGAAGACAAATTTTCCTGAGCAAATCAAGAAAAAATTTCTTGTATCTCTCCATTTGCTGTTTTTTTCACTACGCTATATTTCTATTTTTTCACTTACAATCTGTCGATGCAAAGTCATAAGTTTATTTGAAAGGGAAGGTGAATGCACAAAATCTGCTTCATTAACTGAAACGTCTATGTCAGCTCTATTAAGCTTGCATTTACTGTTTTGATTTCCAATAATACAATGTAATTGCCTGGAAAAAGAAGAATTAACAAAACTATTGCATGAAACATTTCAATCTCAACTTTTTAGAGCTAAGGGTAACAAATTGACTATTCTTTCTATTTCATGAGTGTGATGCAGCTTACCAGTCTTTTTGCATATCGCATAGGAGATCTGAAATTTTAAAGAGCAAGAACACTTTGGCTGTTCGCTTTCCGGTGGCTACAGCAATGGTATGTTTATTCTCTCCCACAAGCGGTAGTGCATCTCGTAAATGAACTACATCACTGTTGCTTCTTTTTCTATACTCCAAATCATTATAAATTGCAAAAATACGGGGATAACGAGAGCTCTGATTGGACTTTTTTAAAAGCGGAGCTCCCATGTCCGCTCACATTATTAGTTTTTGATAAATCGAGGTACTCTTTCAAACGAACTTTTCCGCTAAGCACTGAATATTGCCAACTAATCAAAAAGATGTACTGTGGTACATAAAAATCAACTACGGTCCACAGGATTTATATCATAATTTTTCTAAGAAACGAAAATGCTCACTTACCTCTAAGATTATTCATGATGATTTTGAATGAAACGACGTTGTGATGAGTAAAGCATCTTTGTACAAAACTTTTAAAATGTTTCCGTGCACCAATCACTTTGATGAGTTCGAAAAATTTCTTTAGAAATCAATCGATAGTCCTCGAAAAATTCTGATTCACTCCTTAATTAATCCCACAATACTCGAATAGCTTAAATGCGCAATTCATTTCTTTACGTGAATATTTACATATTTTATCCGTGAAAGATTACCACTTGTGATGAATTACTATGGAGGGAATAACTTTAAAAACAAGAAACATGGGTGTAGAGTATTAGCTGAAGTTCTGGTTCAGTAGAGAGTTTGGCGTTAATATGAAAACTGACAGAAGTGTAAAGGATAATTTCAACATCTCTGCAACATTTTTCTCAACAAACGCTTTTAATGCGGTAGTTGAAAAATTAATGATAGAGATTCTGTATATCTGGAAGCGCATGAAAATGTAGATCGGGTATGAGTAAAATGTTCTCTTGGAAACATCAGCATGTTTGTAAATTTTTTTGGTTAAAATCGAATAAGCCCCATTACCTTGAGTATTCTTCTCCTAAGAATGCTAGATGCTTTCTATTTTCTATAGGCATATTCAAACGGAACTGAGGGTGTATGCATCTCCATTGAATTCGATTTCTGTTGAAAAGGAATGCTTTAGTTGGAAATTTTCTTTCTTAGTCTCAACATTCCTGAATTCACCTTAGCGATTGAACTATCAGAGGTGTCCAAATGAAATAATTTTATACTTTACAAGCAATACTGGTTCCTTCCCATCCATACATAGCATTTCGTGAGCGTTCTACCAACTTTGATATGTACGGACAATTTGGGCGTGAACTACATATCGGGGAAAGCATTACGGCGAGCAAGCGCAATTTATTATTTTAACAACGATAACAAACGATGAACATGATTGGAAGTGGAAGTGTATTCAAGAAGAAGAAGATACAAGGAATATATATATAAATATACAGGGACTTTTCACTTTCTCGTTAATTTGAATTACCTGTACATTTTATTTTCCTTTCGGATTAGATTCCGATTGCTGAATCAATTATCTTTCTACAAAGTTGTTTCTCTTAAGTTGTTGAATTGTTTCGCTACAATAGTTTTACTACGATTTTTCATTCTTGTTAACTTTTCTGTGTTGTTACATTGCGTAACCTTTTCGTTTCTTTTGTTTATTGAGTTGCGGTTGGCTTTCACGGTAACGAGCGTCGGTGGAGCTCTTACGGATACATAAAATAATTTTTCTTTTCTTCCTAAATACTACGTAGATGAAATTCGTTTATAGTTTAAGATTAAAATTAAGATTCTAGTTATCATTTGCTTTCGAGCGATACGATCTCTGAAGCCGCGTTAAGTGCCGGATATATCAAACTTCAATAACAAATTCTCTTTCGTATGGAATTTCGCAAATTGATGGATCGTTTTGTGTTGCCACAGAAATAGATAGCATGAAAATTTGAAAGTTTTCTAATCGTTACATACGTAGTAAAGTTACTCTTCTCAATGTCTAATGTTGAAATTCCCCATAGCGTAATTTAAATCAATGTCTTTTGTAATTTTTGTTGATGTCACTCGTACATTCTTAACTAAATTATGTGAATAATTAGTTGAAGCCGGCCATGCTGTCCTAAGTAAAACTCGTAGCGTAGAGTTTTAATTTGATGTCG
>JADAQX010000066.1:0-113769 GCA_015476325.1 Cardiosporidium cionae
AACTCACTTTCATCCCTACACTACTTACTTACGGTATAATTAATTAGCCTAAATTTAATTACTTAACCTAGCATTAATTACGTACCCTAGCATTAATTATTTAACCTAAACTCTAATTAACAGAATTCAACGTTACTTATTTACTATCCACTTACGCTACAATTCCATTTGTTGCATGTATATTCTTCAAAACAGCCGTGAATTAGTTCAATGCTATGACTGGTCAGCATCCGAGTTATTGCATTGGGTCAACTTCCAACGGAAAAACAAAAACAGGTGTAATAGAGGGGAAAATACCAAATGTGAAAATAAAAGGAAAAACGTATGCAGCAATTAGGAAAAAAATTGCTGCATAAAATGGAGATGAAATTAGATCCAAAGCGAAAGTTATAGGGAAAACTGCGAAGCGTAATGGAGTGGGCAAATAGCTCTGAGCTAGAAATGTGAGCACTGATCGACTGGGATTTGTCAAGTTGTTAGAAGGGTAGATACTGTAAATGGTAACTCTCTTTGAGTCTTTAGTAGAATTTTCTCCGCCATATTTTTTCATTGAAGGATCTTTTTGTTTTAAATATGTTGCTGTAAAAGAATTCTCCACGAAGCGTAGATTGTTGAGAAATTGCAGGTTGTGGCAATCCTGGAGCCGTAGTTCCTCGATGAATTCTGTTCGTTCTGCCTTGCACTCTTGCACTGTTGGCTGAAAAATTGCTGGCAATCCGTATCTGTTATAAAACTCATTCAGGAAAGCTGCAATCGGGAGTCCCGTTTGCCCCTGCGGAGACGAAAAGAGTAGGCCCTTTTTTGCTTGTATCTTGGCTATAGTCCCGCTGCTTAAAATTAAACTTGTATCATCCTGCAATTGATTGTGCAAAAGTTCGTAACTTTCGTTAGTGTCTGGATATTTTCCAGCATACTCACTCTTGCTGCCTAAGATGTATTGCATGTGCAAAAATATGATCAGGACAGTGGTTGAAAGTACTTTTGAAATTGGTGTAGTGTGTCCATCCGACATCATCTCGAGCTGCCCTTTACATAATTAGATAATTTCGAGCAACAATTGCAAATTAAACATTCATTTATAGTTACGTAAACACAACTTTTCTACTTTTCATCTCTTCTGTCATTATAGAGCCATCAACTAACTGCATTGACACGCTAAAAAAACAAAGTTAAGAAATTGTCATTTCTTCACTCTACAACATCTCTGAAACGGCACTAGACCTAGTCTGTAGTACATTCTAATTACTACATTCGGAGCTTTGAAAAATTTTAGCTGCCTCGCTGCAAGGTTGATTTGCGCTATACCTCTCAAGAAAGTTAGTATGGGTACTATTGCAAAAGTACTATTTCTTAATTCAAGCTAATAATTCCAGGTTTAGACCTTTCGCATGCACTCTATAGTTTCAAATAGTAACGGGGATGCCTTGCTTATCTATTTTTGTGTTTTCATTGAAAATGAATTGGAATTGCATCAAAGAGGTGCTCCACAATTTTCGATGCTCACTTATTTTCACATTAAATATACCTAGGGAATTACTGTGGCTACCACATATGCGAAAGTACTCGCAAGAATATGCTATTGAGGCTTCTTGGACGAACTAATCATACTTGATTGTAAGAGGCATTAAGTATGGCATTTAAGTCATTTCATTACAAGGAGAAGTGACAAGCTACTGCAATAAGACGCGGTTTACATGGTACCTCAGATGACAAACTAAATAAGAATCATCTGATTTAATCGCATCAACCTCAGAGTGGTCTTGCTAATAATAAACTCGTAACTTACGGGCGTCGACAGCTTAACTCGATTCTCAATCAAAACCTTTATGCACCTTCACTACTACATGTAGTCAGCCTATGGGTCTGACATACTCTCTGTATTATTCGTCTCTCCCTCTGGCTCTGTCGTAACGACTTAACAAGGTGAGGTCTGACTTCTACGAATCAAAAGTTACTACCATGCATTCTGTTTCATAACCGTAACAGATACACAATGTGGAGAGCTCTCATCTCACAATTGCATTACATTGCCACTCGCTCTCTTTCTTAAGTGTGCAGACGCACACTACATTAATAATTCCTATGTAAATTCTTTACTTCGCTCATTGACTAAAATCATATACTAGAAAAGGATACAATTATACACACATGAGCCATATGATGAATGCGCAATGATAAAACATTCGATAGCATATTTCTATCATGAATTTTCTTTGAGAGTAAAATACGCGATTGTATCATTTGCTCATCCGCAAAATAATTTGGTGGAACTTGCATACTAGAGTATCCTAGACCAATAATACTAAACCCAGATATCTCAGCCCAAATTGAGCCAACAGCTGCTTTAAGGACATCATCAGAACTAAAAAATACCTCTGCCATAGAATATACTTTTTATGCTGAATGCAATTCAGGAATATCCTACAAATGTTCTCGTATATTTTCAAAGCAAATGAGAATACATAAAACGTAACAAAGAAGCAAAACCAGGCATGGATCTATGCAAATACATTATTTAGTGCAACTAGCATAAAACTTACATCAGTTCAACAGTTAAGAGAGTGGTTGCATATACCTCTTCATTCCCTGTATGAAACAGAAAACTTGTCATAAAGGAACAGATTTCTTAATATATTTCTTATTCGGACTGCTTCTAAAAAACCTAAAAGTAAAGATTTCAATTTCATACGCTTTTTAGACTTTACAAGAAAAGAATAATTAAGCAAAAACTACATTGTTATTTTATATTTAAACTCATAATAAAATAAAATAAAAGCTTATGTTGCTTTCAAAAAACAGTGTATATGCAGAAGGCGTTAAAACGTTGAGTTTAAATGCTACCGAGTGTATGTAAAATGATAAATTGAGGACCATAACAATTAATGATCACTAAAATTTTCCTAAAGGAAAGAATAAACACAGAGGTAAGATCTTGTTAGATTTACGTAATCTATACAAAAAAATCAAGCTCTTGCAATATTACATCTAATAACGTCCTCTCTTTGGAAAGAGGTGTAGTTCTTCTTGTAATAAAAATTATTTGTGAGTTCTTTCAAAATTTCTGAAAAAGCTTGAGGATAAGTGATTTGTTGCAACGAAGACAAGATACTGCTGATTAAAAATACTTTTCGTAGAATGGGTAATGACTAATTGAAATGTTGGCTAGTTTACGAGAAGTAACTTTTGTTTCTTGTTCATCTGAAAAGGAAAGGCTATTTAAATTTTTTAATGCACCCGAGGAAAGACGACTACATACATAATTACATCAAGCCAAATAATAAACTTTATGATATTATTACCCAAGGAAAAGTAAAGCACCTATTTTTAAATAGAAATAGATCCAAAAAAAATATTACAAGAAAAAAACTGAAATGCCTCACTCTTCCATTGTTCCAAGGTTCCCTTTGCCACTGATGAATCTGATTGACTCCATTGGAATAGTTATTTTTGCTAATAGGGTAACGTCTATATCTTTCTTCCAATTCAGAGTCATGCACACCGTGTGCATGAATTACACATTTTTTCGTCACTTGGAATTATTATTTACGTGAAGTGGAATCTCTAATTAGAAGATGGAGATAAATTTTCATTGTAGCCAATAGGGTAAGCGTTGTTACCTTCCTATTAAATTAAAAACAAAACCTAGTTACGTATGTTTTGAATGCTTGAGTCAGTGAAGGAGGCAATAAGAACCAGCATCATTGCAAGCATGATGCGCAAAACTATGATGCGGACAGTATAAGTGAAGAACGAGAGACTTGAACTTCTTGTTGAAAGGAGAAAAACTTATTGCCTAATAGTTTTGCTCATACTACTTTCTTATTTTTATAATTTGGCTTGTTTGATTACTCAAAAGCACACATATATATTTTGACAGAAATATCTATCAAATCCCAACTAGAGCCCTGTCTCATTTCCACTTTAAGCAATGCTAAAAATTATTGCTTGGAAGGCGTTTTGCAGAATCAAGCATGAACTATTAGAAATAGATTGTAGGAATTAACATATTGTATAAACCGAAATTTTGAAAATACGAACAAGTACATAAAAACAGCTGCTTTACAATTGCACCGTAATCCCCTATGCACATGACCGAATTGTTGCTTGAAAAAGGAAGAAGTTATTACAAAGTTTTACTCTTCCTAATTCATGCACCACAGGAAGTAAATTGTTTTCCTGATTTATGTAAAAAATGACTATTGTTATAGTCAGTATGCTGCGTGAACTTTACATGATTGCCTTTTTTGAGTCAAATTCATAATAATTTTTATTTCAAACGCCGCCAATACGCAAAGCAAAGTGATGGAAGGCGTCTTTTTCAATTGTGACAGCTATTTACTTTCTTGCACTTCTTCAAATAAGTCACTTTTACCTGAAAAGCAATTCATTTCATTAGTTGGAAAGACGTAGTCATAAGAGGAAATGTTGAGAAATTCTTCCTTTGATTGTCTACACACTAGCAAACTTACCTTAGCATTCATAGATGATGTCAACTGCTGCTCTGTAAATCAATTTCACTGGAAATGCTAAAAAATTTGTTTTCGCCTAATTTATTGCTCGGTTGTTAGCTACAAGAAGTTACTACCAAATTTAAATTATGCGATAACTGAAATGTGTACGCAGATAGCCATTGGAGAAATATTGACAACTTGAACAACACTGGTACGTATACTTACTGAATTTCTTTTAAGAAAGCAACATTGTAGAGTTGCTCTGGCACATACGTGCAGAAAGTATTCCTCTTCTAGAAAATATTTTTAGAAAGGCATGTAGCTCTTTTTTGGTTTGCCTGCTTTTCATCCCTAAGTTGTTTCTCTGCCCATAATACTTAACACACAATGAAATTTCACTTCACCTGAAAGTTCTTTTTACAGACTGAAATAAGTAAGCTATAAATGTCAGTGTAAGAAATGCCCCCGCTATTGCCCAAACATGCAGAAAAATACATGGAATTATAAATTTCACAAATTGTGGCAGCGATATTGTAGCAATGTGTTTTATTATTTGTACTTTTTACACATAACATTATCTGCCTATACACATTACTACTTTCTTGGACTAAGCGAAGTCAGAAACTTGCAGCATCATTCAGGGTGCTACAATGGCTATGTATAATGAAATAAGCTGCTCTCCAGGCGAGTAGTGGAGCGACAGCTGCAAAATAATATCATTTTCCCGAAAAATTTTCCTTGAATAAGATGTTACGCTTATGACGACAAGGATTGGAAATAAAGAAGCCTACTTTTTCAAAAAATAAACTGCGGTTATTTCAGTGCGTTAAAGTAAAGAAGATTATTAAAGTAGCTTGAAATTTTTTTCTATTTTTTGTGTGATAAATATACTTCTTGTTTAAAAGAAAATGCCATTTTTTGTGTAAAGAATTGTACAATGAGACCCTACTTGTTAAATTTTTAAGTAGCTATCAACTTTCCAACTGCACAAAAAGAGTAGAAGAAAATGATCAGCTAGAGTCGATAACTAACCACTGGTAAAACGTGACAAGTTTTAGGAATGATAATACAAAGATTCCCCGCGTTAACACCAAAATATTGCACGTAAAATCGTTTGTTGCTGCAAGATGTTGCTTGCTCAAACACAAATTTATAAGCTGTAGCCCAAATATGCATTATATGATCAAGCGTTGTAATTGTTTGGTTGCAAATGATATATTATTCAGTGTAAAATTGACTCAAGACTTTCTGTCTAAATTTCTTGATTTTAAGCGCTTGAAGGTAGAGGCTTTTGCAAAAAACGTCCGAACTATGCGAAGTATTGGATTGTTTTTATTTATTTGCTACCAGTAATTACTTTATTTCCCCATGATTGTTGAAATAGCTCAAGCCACTCTATCATTGATAAGTTTTTATTCAGGAATACAGGACCGCCTTTTCGCTATTTTTCTTTCAGCGCAGCGCATACATTCCACACGAAATTCGATTTGATTTCTATTGTGTTATTGTAAAATGAAGTGTTTCAAAGAAAGTGAAACGATTGTATTTTTTCTTATTGCATAATAAGTCGCAAAATCAAAGTTAGAACTTCAAACGAAGAAAGAATGAAAAGGTTTAGAGTTTTAACTAGAAAATTTGTTTAAACTTTTTGTACGGGTGCTGCCCCAATTTTATTTCCGATAGTTTTTCTACTAGAATTATTCTGCTAAGATGCACCTTTTTGTTCACCACAAATGTTTTTTCCGCTTGGAGATCCCCTTCATGCATTTCTCACTCTCTTTGTATTTAGTTGTGACTCCAATTAAAATTTTATTGAAGTAATTGTATATAGGCTCTCTCTCTACCCACATTATGTGCACACCGCAACTGCCGCTTTCTACCACGCAGGCTTGTTCAATCGTATTAAAGTTTGCACGTTTGAGGTCCCCGTGTTTTGATTGCCGTATGGAATTTTATCATTTAAACAATGCTGCATAATTGCTTGCTCTGTTCCTCTACAGCAACTGCACTGCCCTTATCGAAAGCTACCATCCGCTGTTGAAATACTGATTTTTGCGTTTCCCTGTCTCTGGTGTCTCATTCTCCATTGCATACTTCCTGTCTTTAACATTCTATGCAAAATTCATTTCTTTGATCCGCAGTTCATGCAATATAGCCTGTGCACTTTTTCCTGCAGCCAACTCTGTCTCCGTAAACTTTCGTATTTTATGTCTTTTTCAAACGTGTATTTTTTCCTGTTCAAAGGAACTTTCATTAAAATTTAACTTACCTAGCGCACTTCTTTGGGTGACACTCACTGGACGAATGAAAATAAGTGCTCTACGTTTGTTTGAAGGTAAACCAGTTTCACCTCACTATTTTACCAATGCGTTATCTTCGTGTGCTTTTACTCGATGTCAATGGATTTTGTCACCTCAACAAAATCACGTGTGCACTCCTTGGGCACATCATCACCGCCGTACAAATTGTACAGCCCACTTTTGTTACAGTATAATCTCTTACTTTAACGGGTACTGTATAGTTAGCATATAGCGGATGATCAAATTTTGGGGTTGGTGTACTTTGAAGCATTTGTGATTCCTGAATGTGTTTGGTGGATTTCTGATTTCTTTGTAATAAATAAAATACTTTTCTACGACGTGCAGTAGTCGATGACACACACACATAACATCATACTTTGCCAACGTAGGTTGTAACGCAACGTTTCTTTTTCGTGTAACGGTTAATACAATATCTTGCAAATATGCTTATTTCCCGAATCTACATTTTAAGGCAATTGAAATTACTTGTTAGCCATACTAAGGGAATTAATCATTCTTGAGAGATATTCTATGCGGCTCCACACTTCTGAAAGTGTACTATTTCTGAAACGTAGTCACCCATTACCTACTACGAGAATCACAGTAAAATTTCTAAGACTTTTCATGCTTTATTACACCTGTTGTTCTGTGTTCCTACTTGCTTTGTATCAGCTTTATTTTTATAATGCATTATTTTAATTCCTTAGCCCATTTTAATCCGCATTCAGTTTAACCGTGTAATCTTTAGCAGGGTACACTAATTTTTTCCATATGATGTTATTGCTCATTTCATTGTTTTCTGTTCGTTTTTTTTAATTTAATTGTGTAATTTGAGAGAAATAGATATTGTATTGTGACTCTTTAATTTATCTTCGTTAAGATGAGTTTTTATGACCTTCTGTGTTCATAGTATGTATCATTTGTTACTGATAGATTTTTCTATATAAGCCATGATTGAAAGTGTAATCGTTTATTTCTCATTTCAATGAGTCATTTAAATTTAGTGTGGGAGCTTGTAACGGAAAATTTGTTGAAATGCTTGAAGAATTATCCAACTGTATTTTCCGTGGTAATATTTTTTTCTGTTAGTATTAATGTACGTTTTAAAAGTGTTACTGTATATTGAACTGACGAATAGCTGAACATTCCCTTTGGTGCTTCAACCCACTTTTTATTCCTTGAAAATATAAATGGTAGTTTAAGAACCATTTTTACTCTGTATCCTCCGATTTTTATTTTCGAAGCAAATCTTTGTTGCAACTACATTGCATGTCCAGTGTAACAAATGACAGTAGATATGATTCCTTTTTTGTTTCTTGATGCTTATTTTTTTCTTCGAAACAATTCTTTTTGTAGGGATGTAAGTAGCTGATCTTCGTTGAATAGAAAAATTCTTAGGTCTACGAGCAAATTTTTCGCTGAAGATTTTTTCATCTTCTTTAGAGTTTAAAATTTTTTAATCTAACGCGTTGTAGTCCGCCTATCGTCATTTTTTTTATAAGCAAAACGATTTAATTTAACTATCTTTTCCGCCAATAACTCATTTACAGGAATGTGTGAGCTCCTGTGGTTTCCTTGTAACAAAGTATATATCTAGTTCACGTTGTCATTTTGTGTGTGAAAGTGGATTAGGTTTTTTCGTAGTAGATGTGTAAAAGTTTGAATATTTAATTAGGTCATTGTCTACTCTTAGTCAAATATTTGGCGTACCATATTATTTTCTTTATAATCCGAAGGTATAATATTTATAAAAATAATCAAAATTATTGCGAGAAATGCGCATGCCTCCTGCTGTTCTTCCTTGAAAGTATCTGTCATGTCAACATATATCCCTGCCAGACGCAGTTTTTACTCTCCTATGGAGAGCAACCGTAATCCACGATCGCTAAACCTGTTTCATGCTACATTAAATGAAAATGAGTTGGCATGCTTTCGTACATTATTTTGTGAAGCACATCAAAAAGGAATATGTAAGAATGCAGACTCTTGTCCACATTCGCACTGTTTGACTTGGCAGCGTCGTGATCCCTACATAGCACATTACAGGTTAGTTATACCGTTTTTACTATAAAATGAATATCTTTTATTCTTTTAATGTTCATTTTTGTTTTTTTTTATATGTTCAGCTCTAAGCAATGTCCGGATATACAATTTGTGAAGAAGGGTAGCAAAATGTGCCTTAACAGGCGATGTAATCGTGGCCGATCCGTGAGTAGTATTAGTAGGTGTACTTGAAGTAATTCCGTGCATTCATCCATTTGCAGGCAACGGTTAAAACTTGTTTTTGTAATGGATGTTTATGCAGTGTAGCTATGCCCATTCGAAAGAGGAAGAATTATATCATCCTTTGATGTACAAAACGGTTAGTGCCACGGGACGTGTTTAGTTTTGTCCTATTCCTAGTGGTCCCAAAAAAAAAGAAAAACTTACAACGTATTTTATCCATTGCTATCTCAACAGAAATTATGTGCAACTTTCCCGGCCTGTACGCGCTTTTATTGTCCATTTGGTAAGTTTTAATTTTGATAAATTGAAACTCGAGATGGTTAGAAGTACGCCTATATCTAACGGACGTTCTTTAGAAATTCCATAAAAATATTTTGTTATTTGCTTAGCACATAGTCAAGGAGAACTTCGAAAGCCATTCAAGATTCAATCAATAAGGGATATTTGGGGAAAAACGGGTGGCGCTCTTCCGGTTTTGAACTCTCCCTGTCCCTCTTCTGAGTTTTTAGAATCCCCTTCCATTAATTCTGCTTGGTCATCTGAGTTTTGCTCGTACTCCTCTGTACCACAATTTGGACCGCTAGGTATACGTGTGATTTATTTCCTGCTTGTTTACTAGTTTATGGCAAAAGTGCTTTCTTTTTTGTTGCTTGTGAATGTATTACTGCTTCAAGTTTTACCCTATTGAACTCTGCAATCAATGTCCGGCCAAATCTACTTGTATTTATTATTATATATATGGTTTAGGATGGTGAATTTTTTGGTTTGTGCCTATATATTTTTGTCAACCATAAGATGTGCATCCTTTTTACAGGTTCTCTTATGCTCGACCAAAAGCAATGCTTTATGACTCCGGAATTGGCGGTAAATTGCAGGCAATTGAAAAGTATTTCTTATTTTTACTCGATGATTGCTAGTTTTTTCTAGTAAAATTCTAAGTGATTTGCAAGATAGTGTGATTGCGGGTGGATGTAGGCATTCTATGGATGTGATGGTTATGTTTTTTCTTGCAGTTTTCTCATTCTTTGGGAAAATCACGATCTTTTCTGCCATCGATTGAATCAAAATCAATGACTAAAAACTCAAGAAGAATGAGTAGTGCAGACTATTTGCCGGCTTCTTACCACTCCACTTTGGAAGACTCCAGGCATAATCCGAGTGCACCTGACATGTTTGCCTCTCCCATTTTGGCATCTGCTGTAAGCGAGGGAGGTCATCGTTTTTCTTCTCACAATTACACTAGTAGCTTCCCTGAAACATTTTCTCCTGCTTTCCCAACCTATCCAAGAAATGTATCCCAAGATAAAAGAAATACAATTGGAGCATCTCTGCCTTCAATTGATTCAAGTTTTTCAGCAGGTGATTATCTTTCTACGCAATGCCTTTCTGATGCTTATTTCGATTCTGAACTGGAGAGACAGAGACAGGACGATATCCTTCCAATGACTACTTTTTCTCACCCTACAAGAACAAGTCAAAAGCTAGCTCCTACTTTTTCATTGGGTCATTCGAGATTGTCGCAATCTAACGAGGGATATTCATCTATAGCTACCCTTCACAATAGTCTACTCAATTCATTGAAATCTGAATCTAAAATTCAAGATATGGTAGCTCGAAATGAAAACGCGTCGGGAAATATTTGTATGGAAGCTGGAATTTCGAAGGATGATCATGAGTGTGGCATTCCGACAGGGCTGACTGATGTAAATGATATTGTTGCTAATTTATTTTTTAATTCACCAAATCCAAGTAATACTTTGGCTGATAAAACGGAAACTATTCCTTCCTGCATGGAATGGTGGCTGCAGTTTTGTACTTCGTTGAATACGAATGGAGATGCCGTTGAAAGCAACAATAATACCCACTTTTTAAAGCACCCTTTACAAAAATCTCTTGATACTACCATCGATTTTGATGATTTGAAGCATGCATCTAACGATTCCAACTATACTCTTTACTCAAATGAAGAATTGCAAACCGAATCTCCATGGTTGATTGATCAATTGATGGTAAGTCCGGAGAGATCTTACTCTCCCGAATATCTTCGTGGAAGTAGTGCACTTCAAAAGGATTCGTCTTATAATACCGGTACGCTGTCATCTCTTTCCGCCTCTAATCCGGCAGAGATTCTGGCTGGAAAGACTGCTGGCTGGTCTTCTGATTCCTGTGCTTCTACAGAGATAGATGATTCAAAAAAGGAGTTATATGCTATGCTAGAAGTGCAGAGGACGCTACAGCACCGACATGAAATTGCGAGGACCTGTACAACTTCTCCATTATCCTGCGATGCTATGTATCGATCTCCTTTGAATACTCCCATTAGTACTGCACATGACGCGGATATGACGACTGTACAATCAGTTAAAAATGAATCTCCACTTCAAGCTGCTGCAAAGGATAATTTTGGCGCCTCGGAACTTGACATGAAGTCGAATACAGAATTTAAAGAGAATGCAGAAATCTCTCTATCACAGGAAATGTGGAATGCCTTGAAGTCATTGTCTCACTCAGACGCAACTCAGTTGGTTCAGCAGTTGGATGATCCTATTGGCCCAATACTCCGTGCTTCCCTTAATTATGACAACGCGCCAACGCAAGCCATTCCCATCTTCCCTAGTTCACAAGTAAGAAGTGATATTCGAGATTTCTCTCAGTCCTTCTCATTGTATGGAAACCCTGATATTTGTGAAACTTCAAATCAAAAAACAAGTTGTAAAATAACACCACTACATGCAAAAGCGCGATCAGATGTAGACAGCGGTCTGTCTAACGCAGGAAGCAGCGAGTTTATGTCGTATTTTTCTTCAAATGCCTCTGAGAAGTTTCAAGGAGATTCGGATTCGGACCATTCTAAAGGGTATAGCAGAAGATTTGGGTCTTTACTAGTAGTAGAAAATTTCATCTTGTATTAATACTATCGACTGCGTTTTTAATTTGCAAAAGACATGTGTCCATGGTTGATACTTTTATGCTTCTCAATTTTACATACTTTATTTGCATAGACATTCTCCGAGTATTGAAAATGAAAAGGGAAATCGTTTATTAACGAACCTCGAAGGTATGTTTTTTTGGTTAATAGTGGTGTTTTTTTATGTAATGCACAAATTGATCTTATGGATTTTGTTTAACCTACCATTTGACTGTGGATGAGTCCTATTTATTTTATTCTTTAATAAGAAGGATACGCTTTACACTGTTGGAAACGATCCGTATTGCTCTGTGTTTATTTTTTGTCAACACCTTATTTCTAGTGAGTTAGGTGTTGCATTTTTAAAGTTTTGGCATTGTGTTTCGTATTTTATGTCATGAAATGTGATACACAGCCATAGAGTTGATTGTATCCATTTTAAACTGTAGCTTCCAACCTATTTTATGCGAGACACTCGTATTTTTTGTATATTATTTTTTTATTCAGCACAATGCATTGGGAATACAAGGAAAGAAACACAAATAAGTGGGCATGGAGATGAGTATGATAAACTTTGGGAAGAAATTTGTCATGGGATCTAGATGCATGAGCTCTTTAAAGAATAATTTCGAAACTTCTCATGTTATTCGTAATGCTAGGCAACACCCTATTCCATGAAAATTGGAATGTGGTGGCTATTATCGATTGCGGTTTTTATAAACATACAACCGCAGTGCCAGCTACGAGTAGTTGATTTGCTCGAAGTTATTTAAGGCATCTGCAAGAAATAATGGTTACTCTGTCGAAGTGATAATGGCCTCGTAAATACCTATATCCTGTTGCTTGAATCCTTTGAAGCAATTTTCTTCTAAAATCATTGTTTGTAGAACGGTTTGACAGGTGATCCAATAGTATTTACGTTAAGATAAGAAGCAGTAGGTTGCATCTGCGTAATCTGAAAAAGTGTATGCTTATTCAGCATTTGCTCTCTGTATAATCTTGACTAGCATGTTGAAATTGTGAATTTTTCAAGCAACCAAATGAGGTTGCTTGAAGCTACGAATAATTTACGTTTAATCACTTTCTCTTGTTTTATGTGATGGCTGTATAATATTTTCACAAACTGTAACTTGTAGCTTGCCAGCTGTTTCATGTTCTTTGTTTGCAACTTGTACTTTCTGTAGAATGCTATTCTGTAATAGGTTGGATAGGTTCTCTTTCTTTTCTGTTTTTCTGTTTTGATTTAGTAGTAAATAGTTTTGTTTCATTTTCTTTGAGCTCTCGGTTTTCACCCTTGCAATATAAGAATGTTTTAATTTGATTTATTCTTGAATTCTGGAATATTGTCTTAAGTAGCAAAGAGAATTTTTTTCGGGAGATTGTCCAGTACGCCAATATGTGTTTTAATCTATTATGTGTTACGTACAAAATTCTACTCTGTACGTTGTTTTTCCTTCTTAAAAATTAAGTTTGAATATTTGAATTTGATTTCAATCCTTATTTCGTCTTTATTATGCATGAAATGGCTATGTAAGCAAATAAAATGCAATTTATTTCCTTACGTATTTCTATCTTTTGAGTAAATTTAATTTACAGCCAAAGTTATATTCTTAATACTTTCCTCAGGAGAAGTATGCAAATGCAATTGTTGTTTTTGCCGAACTTAGCTGTTTTACTCGGTACTTATTTTTAGTGCGCTAAAAAATGCTTATTTATCTCAAATAGTCTGTGCTTACTCTTATAGCACGTCCATTTTCAAGGTGAAAATCAATTCTGTTTTTATAATGAAAGGTTACGTAAATTTTCTGTCGTGAAATCGCTCATATATATTTGCCAATATTTGAAAGGATAGCTCTCTTTCTAAGTGTTTCGAGAGTGCTTTCATTTTTGTACTTATGCAGGTCATCGTGCGGATTAGAGATTTTCTTGTTATGTAGTGGTGTTCTCGAGAGTAACTCAACAAGGTGCTTTTTGTATACACGGAAATCGTTTTTTTTAGGTAAAAGTGCTATATTGGTGCAGGACTATTCAATCCAGCTAGCATTTTATCACCACTATGTGTTCAAATATGATACAATTTTCGTCATGAAGTGTGAGAACCCTATATGAATCTATTTTAGAATCGCATAGCATGCTCAGTAGAAAATTTCTCAGGGGTAAATCTATCGCTAATTCATTGTAGAATTATATTACCTTTTTACCTACTATTTTCTGTACTTGGTGGAATTTAAAGTAGAAATTTTATGTGAGTTAGTAATCTACTCTCCCTGGCTTCAGTTTTAATCTAAACAACTTATGTTATAGCAGGTATCATTTCAAAATGCGCTTGTGACGCTCAAAAATTTCCTCTGCAAAGCTAGGTAAAAGTAGTTATGGATGCTTAAAATGTAGTCTACTTTCCCTTTTTTCGCTTTACAGCAGCATCGATTTTAGAAGCGCTAGTTGCGAACACTCTTTTTTGTGTTAAAACTCTTTATTGAAACACACCTAGCCGTAAATTATCGTGGCAGGTTATTGATGACTTGAGTTTCCTTTATGAAAAACCACAATCGTTGGATGTTAGCTGCGCTGCTTGTCATTGATTCGCACATAGTATTCTTAATTCATTGAAACAATTACCCGAATAGTTGTAATTCCAATTTATTTCAGAATAGAAACTACTTCCAATCTACTCTAAGTGAAGCAGTTGATTTGTAAACTTTAGGTAAGTTCAAAAGCACAATAAGTTATAAGCACGTTCTTACCGCAATCGAAATATGTAATTTCCTCAGAAGTCGATATGATTCAACAGATTTTTAGCCAACGCTAAAAATCTGAAAAAATACTGTGGCTTTCATTGTATCGCTTACATTTTATAGAAAAAGAATGCTGGATACGCACTAATTCGGTGTCTCAGAAGCGAATTTGTGTACGTACAGTTGCAAGTGCCAAGTTATAAATTACAATCATTGTTTTTTTACCTAAGTGCAACAAAAGATGGCATTACGAATGAAATATTTTTGTGCTCGACAAAAATTATTGTATAGTCAATGAATGTGTAACATGGAGTCATGCGGGATATCCGTTCTCATTTTCTTAATAGTTGTAAGCTGTATCCATCCTTCGTGTGCACTTACTCTGACTCCACTTGAGCAATTATATCCAGTAAAAACATTCGATACAAAACCACCCCTACATCGACAAATTTTGCGCTTAACTGGAACACCAGGTAATTATTGCTTTAAGCGGCTCTCAGACTGCTGAATATACGTGAACCATCGCAATTAAGTTGAGCCGTGGTATTTCGTATTTCGATGCTGAGTAAACCTGCAGTTGATAGACATCATTACTGTACATGCTACATGGTTACTTCCGCAACAGATATCGCAGAGATTAATACTAAAGGTAATTTTTCTATTTGGCGGCAAAAGTACCCTTGAATCCATACATTTCCGTTCTTTTTGTAATTTGCAAATACCCAATGTGCTTTACGTGAGCTTTTCAGCTTGCTTCGCGTACAATATCATTTTAACTAAGCAGTTATTTAAACCAGAAGTGCATTGTTATTGTCTGTTTCATGTATCAAAGGAGTCCACCAAATTCCTAACTCACGAAACTCGGAAGGGCAAGTTGGTAATACCACAATTATAATAGTATTTTTAAATGATTGAAACAAAAACAGAACTAATAGTTATAACTAACGCAGGAAATACAAGATTAACAAACTACGGGAACAATCCCTATCGGAATATCTTAGTAAGTAGTCAACTTTCGAATACTATAGTACAACTGCGGCATTTTTACATTGCTAGATTAACAATGCTCAAGAGGGACCAGTGAACGTGGAATTTTCTACCGAAAGAAATCCAATAGCGCGCATGGAGGTAAATAACTCCAAAATGAGTATCTCACAGAAAGATCATCTTTACATAAAAATATTTTCTGTTCAGGTCTTTGATAATAGTGGTACACTACATTACATGGCTACGGAACATAATCGATTCACGACAAAGAACGAGCAAGAAGCTTGACGGGAAAGTAGATTGTTTATAGAAACAAATGTAGCTCACTTAAACAAAAATTAAGTTGTATAAAGGAGACTATTCCACCGAGAAAAAATTATCTGATTGCTTCCACATATATACGGAGAAAAGCACACAATATCACGTTGAACAATATAAAAAGCGGCAACACTACATTTGCATACTCAAGCAGTGCTATTAGAAAGAAACAAAACTTCAAACTTTGAATTCCTGCAATACTGCTGGAAGCAATTCACGTCATCAAAATCTTCTTGCTAAAATTTAAATACCTAGAAAGTAAGGGTAAATCATACATTTTCATCGGTAGCAAAAATATGCCGGCTACAGTCGTGGCAACTTATATATCACTTCCGTATTAGTTGAACTCTTGCAAGTTTTAACCTAGGCAGTTGACAATGCTGAACTATACAGATGATTTTTTTCTTCGTCCAAGAGCGATCGAATTTTCAATTCAATACTGAGATTTTATTTCGTTATCTTGCAATATCTGAAATATATCACAAAAAGAATTGGCCGGTATATTAAAGCAAGATATGCAGCGGCATAGTATAAATGCATATGAATAATGACTCACATTTTTTATTAAATTTTGTAAGGCTGTGTATCGAATGTCCCCAATGCGACAAACAGGCTTACATATATCAGAATGGTCTGCATCGCCCAGCTACGTACATATTAAAAATAATGTAAGAAAATAGCACGCTGTTATTTTTTTAAAAAGCTACGCAAATGCTGTTACATCTGACTTGAAAAACTTCGCCAATTTCCGGATCAGAAGAAAAAAAGGGTGCAATGATTTGGTTCCGACGAAAAACATTGTGAAGTAGTCTAGACCTTTTTGATTCAACAAAAGAAAGAACTCGAATACCTGCATTATCAAAACAAGCCTTCAGATTACGAATTAAAACCGTCCCCCGTTCTTACAATGCCTGCTGTTCCATCGCGTACCGTACTTCTTTGCAGAATTCAGGAAGCTCCGTTGCAAAGAATATAAAAATGGATTTCCTTCCAAAAGTTCAACAGCGACCCGCGAGAGCATTTGACTGACCCACTTTGGAAGACGAACAGGAGAACCTAACAAATATACAAGCACCTATACAAATTTGTTTAAACCTATTTATAAAAATTATCTTTGCAAGTGTCACATACACAAGCAATAAATACCCAGATGCGGAACTCCATAAAAAACAATTCCTCTAGTTTTCTTTAGAAGTTGCTCATCGAGTTGTAGCATTGTCTTTGCGATGATACCGCCGAGGCTGTGGGTAACGAAGACAACTGGCTGTGAACCCTCTCCAATACCCTGCAGAGCAACAAATAATTCAATCGTTAATTCTTACACGACATATGTTATGAGAAATGAGAATTGTAACAGACAAATCCGTACCACACTTCTAATTTCGTCCAGTATAAGCTGAGACAAATCCACAATACTTATCTCATTTTGCCTAGGGGATGGCCTTTCTACTTTGAAATCGGAGTGGGATTTGTTAGAGCAAGAGTGAAGAGCTTCGAAGTGTTTGGATACCACCTTCTCTTGAAAATTTATTGTGTTTCTGTTTTCTGTTTTCTGTCCTTTCGAATACATTTGTGGAAAGCACGTTACGTTACGGAACTTTTTCAGATCGGCTGTTGCAATGGCTTTAGTTGAGCGTGCTTTTCGGACTGAACTCTTTCCAAATGCAGCCGCTGGATAATCAACCGCAAGTACCCGACATTCTGGAAAATCAATTGGTAGAAACTCAGCGGGCCAATGAAAGAATTCACTAGGGAAAAATGAGAAACATAACATGATGAACGTCACTGTCGACTTTTGAGTGGCAATTCAGGGGATTTACCTTTGATAAGAATCAGACCTATTTCCTGTATAAAACAACCTTTCTTCCACCTCTGCTATTCGTTTCTCTAACTCTTGCCTTCCCCGTACATTACTCAACAATGTATTCTGCACAACATAATTATTTTGATAATACAGTGCAATTGTTTATCGTTTTGTGCATGAATCCATATTTTGCATCATTATTATCCATAAAAACACCGCTTTAGGTTTTAACAAAATTCCAAAGTAGTTAACTTTTTTTTCTTAAAACATGCAAAAGCACATACCGCATTGTCAATGTGCTGCTTTGTAATTCGGTTAGAATCCGTCTGCAAAAGGATGCTAGATTGCTTCTGAGAAAGTCGCCATGATTTCCACGCATTTCCTCTCAAGCCATGTATGAAAATGATATCCGCTGCAATTTCGGAGGGCTCACGGGGAGAATGAAATATGTATATCCCTGTCCATGACGTGTCACAAATTTCAGTCATTATTTACCCTTGTTTTGGCAATTTTTGAATTTACTTTACACATATATATGACTATCTACGAATGTAATATATTCCAAACTTTCGCTTATTCTGGGGTAGCGTTTCTTCTGGAAGGTGTGAAAATCGACAGAATTAGATTCCACCACGTTCCCCATCATGTGTAATTGTTTCACTTTAGGTACTCTGCCACTTCTTAAAATGGACGATGGCGGAGAAAAAATATATGATCCCATATAAGGTGCACTTCCCCGGTGGTCAGTAAGACTCAATGCAGTATTGCACGACGAAAAATGGACCAAGAATATGATATGTGAGACAAGCAAGCGAGCCATTTGGTAAGAGAATTTGGATGCACTTATAACTTGAAAAGGAAAAAAGCTGCCTCCCTCCAAAGAAAAGAGCACAGATTTGCTGCCAATGCCTGTTTCCATGTTGCACTGCCCATCCTTTCAAACTTTTCAACAACTATAACAGAATGAATGCTTTGCTGCTTTATGTCAAACGCAATACATGATCATTGGACTGAAAGGTAATTTTTGCAGCTTTTGCTAAGGGAAAGTAGGTTTTCACCTCAGCAAATTTTAGTATGAAGAATTACTGTTCATTGCATACATTTCAACTACATGCAAAATCAAATACCGTAACTTTATTGCTACGCAAGCTCATTCCTTCAGCCTGTATTAACCGATTAAACCTATGCGTAAAAAGAAACCTTGTCTTCTTTCTTTTACATTTTGATATATAAGTGGTTGGGAAATTCGCTTGTTTTCAAGCAATGCGCATGGAGTATCCATGCTTATGCCAACATGTAGCAGCACTTAGGTAGTACTGGAGGTCGCATGCTCAGGAGAGTTACTTTGAGTGAGCTTTAAATGCCCCATATAACAAAAAATCTGTGAACTCAATTTTTTAATTATTGAATCTATATGAGTGATTTTCCTCCAAGCAAGCATCTTTTGTAAATTCAACTTCTATAAGTGCACAAGAATTCTTCAGTGTTTTCTTACACCCAACTGTTCCCTTCAAAACGCATAAGTTAGGAGCAAAGAAAATTTTCATCGATTGCAAGATAATGAAATACTTACGTGAAAGGTACTGTTACAATCACCCGCGCATGGTTACGTTCTATTTCGATCACTGATCAATTTCTTTCTACTCCGTCGCTTCGTTTCCTTTAGTAAAACAACATCTACATTTGAGAAAAAGTGACTACATTCTATTACTATTCGATTTGTGAAGTTAGGACAGAAATATCCGAAACTGATTTCTCAGTTCCTGCAACTGACCAGTTGCCCATTTAGAATTCAAAATGCAAAATCGCTGCATATTTTAGGAGGAACATATATAATAACATTTGGTAGCTATGAATACTGCATTAGCCAGTTTAGCTGCATCTTTAAACCGCAACACGAATAAAAATGTTCGGAACGATAGGTTGGCTCCAACTACATAATGGTTATGTATGCAAAATATTATCAGTTATAAAGCAATTCGTTTTTGTATTTCGCAATAAATCATGATAATGTCAGAAACGCGCCAACTTGCATCCTTAGGATATTTGCAAACTTTGTGGTATCAAATTCAATAGCAGTTGCGTACCCATTTCTCTTAACTGTGTAAATTAACTGATGTTTACACGAAAGTGATACAGGTAACTAATTATTTCCATCATTCTAAATGTGCTTTATGAGTTCGGACTTATTTAGAATTACGCACACAGACATAATGTGCAATCGCAAAATAGAGGTAACGTGCTTGTATTTCTGCTGCTTTTTCACGCAATTTTTGAGAAATTCCATGTATTATTTTTCCAAAAGCAAAATATCTGTCTTGACAAAAGGCTTTGCGTTATTTATGAAACCATGTAGTCCCAGAGTTATGAATGCAACGCGATAGTCTTTCTTTCACAATATGCATTGTATATCTTAAAAACAAAACTTTATAGAGTGTCTTTATATTGCTTGTTCTTGCGATGTATGAGTTAGCATTATCCATCATTTGTAGCAATCTATATGTAACAGTGGTACCACAACAGAGGGGAATACCCACTTTTTTTTTTTTATAATTATTTTTCCTTTTATCCTAATTACCTTTTCTTTAGTATATAGTTATTTTTGCTAAACTAATTAAACCAGCAACCGCAATTTTTCCACAAGTGTTAAAGTGGAGATATTTTAGATCTCCGAAGTGACATAGAATGATCAAATTATATAAATAAGCTTCTAAGTTTAAATGAGAGTTGATTTTTACGTGCTGCAATAACTAAGCAATTGAAAAGAACTTACGACAAACAACTCCAAACAGCAACGAAGAAGGTTAAGAACAGGGAAACTATAAATGTCTGATAATATGTAAACGGGGGGAATACCGAAAGATGAAGCAGGCGAAGATTAGTTATAGATAAAATTGTTGAATTAAAACATATCTTCCTCCCTAATTTTGTTAAAAATTTGTGATTAGAAAATACTAGAATAATAAGGCTAATCAGATCACCTCCCCTTCTAGTTACGATTCTGCATTTACTTCTATGAGTATATTCGTGGTAGCTCGTCAGACGTCAGTTGTATTTGTGCACATTGAAATACAGATCTAGTCGACTTGTACTCTACTTAACAGTACTAATCGGGTCATTCACCCAATTCCCATTTCTACTACTATTTTCGCAACTACTTCCCGTATGAATGCTAATTAATTTCTAACACCTATCATAGTTTTATATCACTCCTACACTACTTACTAACAGTACAATTACTTATCCTATGCACTAATTATGTCGCTCACACTACAATTACTTATCCTAATGTTAATTATCATTCTTCTATCTATACTACTTACGCACAGTACAATTTTATTTGTTACACCAAGAATATCATACTATACGTACGAAGTGATTTAAGATCATCGAATCGCGCAATATCACAGGAATAGAAACGTCGTACTTTCCCCAATGTTTTCTCGCGAGCACGATGCACTTAATTTACTCCTTTAAGAAGAGGATAAGAAAGAAGGATTAATTGACATCATATTATATTTTGCTCGTTTTTTCCTTACCGCATAGATGAATGAAGGAGTGAATATTTTCCCTTTTTGTTACATATTCTCGGTCAGTAATTATTAGCGTAGACTAAGTTTTATTCTTCGCTTAAGGAGTAATAGTCAAAACTCTTCTGTTAACTAAATAGGAATAGGCTTTAATATCATACCGCATAAAAGAACTATAATCAGCCGAAGTCTATAGCATACGACTGACAGAACGTGGCTAGCTCTAGTAGAAACAGTTCAAAGAAAACACCACGTTCGCACTACACTACATATTATTGCGTTTATTCACAGTATAAACCTAGATACTTAAAAATGATTGTGATATACAATTGAGAGACAAATAAATAGATCAGATAAGAAAAGAATGCTCTACCAGGTAACACATCATTGTCCATCTAATGCGAGAGATTAATCATGCCCAAAAGTTCGTTATTTTAAATGCTTCTTGTAAAGAAAAGAACAGGACCTGCTATACGCATTAGTACTAGCCTCTTCAATTTCTAAACTCAACAGACTTTTATGAAAGAATTTTCTTATCAGATCAGTAGCTCTCATCACTTTAAGATATCTAACAACCTCAAATAATGAATAAAAAATGGAATTATAATGAAAAATTTTAAGTAAATTCTTTACTTTTCTGATAAACTCAATAATTTACGCATCGCTTGCTGTTGTTTGAGTATCATATGTTTTTTTCTCACGCTAAAAGATCAGTTGATACAAGCAGAAATTTAAGTAAAAATAGGAGAGCATCTTGGGGAAAACCATCCATTAAAAGCTGTAATTGCACTTAATAACCTTTTACGTTGAATAAGCAGCAAAACGAGCACATTTTACAACTACATGGAAAACGCTTAATCAAATATGGAAAAAATTAAATAATTTACCTTGCTTGTTTCGATAAGCTATCTATTATAATTACCTTTATTTGTTTTAAATAAATTTTACACAATTCTTTTTTCTTTCTTTGCAAAAATTATTTCTTGAAGAGGCGATGCAAATTTTAAAAGCCACATTATTTACTATATTGAATTTTTCCCTAATTTTTCTTTGCTATTATGTTTTACATTTAAGCAATACAAAAAGAGAATTCTACTAAATATGCATTGATTTTTCATTAACCAATTTTTTCCACCAGGTCGTCAAAATAACAATGCTTATTTGATATAAATGCTATTTCTTTGTGAATTTGTGTTATTACTATACATATAATTTGCAAAAAGGCGATTGGAAATCTTATTTACTCAATTATTTTAGCACTAACACACAGGAAAAACTTAACTTGTAACGTCAAAATGGAGAAAACTTGCTGAAATTTTGAAATAATTACTCTTCTACACTAGCCAGCGACAATGTTGTAATATCTTTTTATACTCATCGCTCATTCTTTACCAAGAAAATGATATATGCTGGTAAATCCTCACTCAGAAAAACAAATCCAAGTAAGTCACCATAATGTACTTAGGCAATCTTATCTTATAAAAAAATATTCTTCATTCTCTCATTGCTTAATTTGTTTTCCTGCATGATCCACGCAAACTAGCCTGGCTATGTAACCGTGGACCTTCCCTTGCAGCAACACAATTATAATCATTTTATTCATGTTGTACGGCACTTTTGATTATAGTATTCATTCGTTTCAGTTGTATCCTTGTATTTCCTGTCAAATGCCTACAACACTAGATAATTCATTCTGTCTCGTTCACCGCTAAATTTGCATTTCCCTTGGTTTCGCTAGTTGAAGTTCATCGCTGGATTAGAATTGAAGCGTCTCCACATAATAGCAGGTGGTTTGTAATTCAATGATCTTTATAGAATGGATCATTGGAGATTGTAACAATGGCTGAGAGGCTTTATTCTACTCTTATGGAAGCTGTTGTTAAGGAAATGAGCAAACCGATTCGTACGGCAGGTACGCATTTAGTCAGTTATCAAATGTATTGAAATTTCAATTTTCGGTAACATTTATTTTTACAATTTCATTTTTTATTGACCAAGTATGTTTTTATTGTACGGTTTTGTTTTTTCAAGATCAGTAATCTTCACAGTTCTTTTGTTTTTCTATTAATGCACGCTTCCCAATTCCTTTTAACTGTTTTACTAACAATTTACAAAACTTCATTTCCAGTCTCATTCTTTGCCTTTATTATGCATAATATGCATAATCGTAGCGTTGCTGCTTTGTTGGTAGTATGTACAACAATGCAACACTCAAGTTGGAAAAGGTTTTGTCTTTGCATTAAACTTGATAACACGATAAATGTATTGCATTGTTTTGCATAATCCAAGCATCTAGCATCGGCTATAACCCAAATTATTTCATTTCATTGGGTTGCTATATTTCATTCTTGCAACTTTGTGAAATTACTTTCTTTGTTTCTTCCCATCAATCATTCTTTGTTTTATTTACTGAAAAAACACTTGACAGTTTTTTTCAATCTTCATGGACGTAGTGATTCCTGCATTTGGGATGAAAGATACTTAGTTTGCGCGCTGTTCCATGCTATCTTTTTTTGGTAATTTTTAGTGATTTTCGTGTATTTTTAATGTGTGCTGCATTAACAATATTATGCTTGTAGTGATTTTGTAATTTACTACAGAACTGATTTTCACAACAGACGATAGGGCAAACAAATTCGGCAAAGTCAGAGTAAATTTTTAGTATTTCTTGGCAAGTCTATTTATGGCTGAGTGTTATACGTAACAAAATAACCTTGGCCTGCAATGAATAAATGCACAACAATTTTACTTTGGGGACTCATTGTTTCGCTACTTTTCGAATGGGAAAAGTAGATATACTATGAAGAGAAAGCGCTAATACGCATTGTAATTGAAACTAGCTGCATTTCAGTTAGCAGATATTTTCCATGCTACATTCAAAGTTGTAGCGATTGATTTCTTTTAGTGTGGTGTTGGTAAATTGGTCTATCTTGTGAATACCATGCGACAACGATTAACCAAGTTAAAGCCACAAAAATCTTTCTCACCTAATGCTGTTTATCCCCAGAATTAACTTCACATAACTCCTCCGGCTTGCCGTAACATTGAGCTTACCGATTCATCCCATGGTAACTTGCTTTACGTATTCAGAACGAGCGAGGTAACCGCATGCTATTGCGGCCCACTTTTTACGCGAACTATTTACTGTTTTGTCCTACCACTATCCCGCCGGACAGGGGAAATCATCACGTGGGCGATGGTTAGAATAATCCATCACTTCCCAATTTCTTCGTTCACTTCTGAAAGAGGTTTTCCGGCGCAAATTTATTCTCCATGAATTAAAAATACATGTGCTAATGATCTCCCTTCGCATGTTTTGCGGATCTGCAACAATCAATTCTTGTCAACTTAATGAAAACAGGAGATTTAATTTTTCACTGCAGTGATATGATTGAAAAGTAGAGTTGAAGAGGGTAAAATATATAAATCTCTTCTGTACATTTTCTTTCGCTGCGTTTCTACTTTAGTGCCGTTTTCTCTCGAGTATGGTAATATAGGAACTTCCTCGTTCAATTTTCTTGTGACGAAAAGAATAGTTTGACTATCGTGTTCTATGCTGGGCAAAACGTGTCCTCTTTTGCTGAGATTTTTGTCCTAGTATAATAAGCCGTTTTGTTGTTTGTACCGTCATTAAAATTGATGATATTCTTTCAGAATGAAACGTTTAGTCATTGAAGAAATGGCTTCAAGCATTTTTATTCCAATTTTATAGTGTTTTCAAAGCATGTACGGAATGTATTATCATATTCATCCTTTTATTCGAGTGCCCTCTCATACTAAGTTTGTAGTCACACCGTTGCTGCTTACTCAAGCATTTGGGGCTCGGACTTGCGGTCATCGACCTCCCTAATATTTGCTAAAACTTGCATTTTCAAACCGATAGACTACATGTTTTCTGCTTCTTCCTGATTATACCCAAACTCTTTAATAATACTAACTTGAAATATGAGTCATATTTTTTTTTCCAACTGGTATTCTCTGTAGCCACTTTTACAACTTTATAAGCAAAAATAAAACTAGCGCATTTTTAAGCGACATGAATGCTACATTTCATGTTACATGATATTTTCTTTATTTCTTTGACTTGTACCTTTCTGCCAGTTAGATGGGGATTGTGGAATATTTTGGATATCTAGGTATTCACTATAGTCTCTAGTTTAATGCATTTTTTACTGTGATTACCTTTCTTGTAGTAGTAATTACAGTAAGCTTTCGTTCTCTAGCCCGGCTTACATTGTTGTAGTGTCTTGAAAAGAGGTTATTCTATTTGCTTTATATCTATTTTTGCCAGTGTCGATCTGCCTGAAAACGATTTTTTGTAATTGTTTCCTAATTTGGAATGGCTGTGTTTCATTTACTGGCTGAAAGAGTGTTGCGGCATCTTCCCTACTTTATTTTCTATGATTAAGTAATTTTTTGTCAATGCAGAAGCATTTTGATGATATAATTCTTTCAAATTTGAGATATTTTACAATTTTCCCTTTGTTTTATTGTGCTGTTAAAGTTAGTTTTCGAATAGAAAGCATGTAATCATTTCCATCTTAACTTACTGTTACGCTCACAGCTACTGCATGCTTACTCTAACTTGGCTTAGTAAGAATACATTTTCTCTGCTCTGGATCATTTTTTGATTAAATTTGTTCCTCTTGTTTTACCACCTTTACGTTTGACATTGTTTCTGTGATGATCCAATCCCCCTTGACTATGGCATGCGATTCTTCCAGTTTAGTTGCACAATGTGTGTCTCCTGTTGGAAGTTCTGAGAATTTCCCCTTCGAAGGGGTTGAGAAGCGAATAATTATGTGCTTTTCGAAGGAAGCACTCAGTCGAACTGCTCGGAAATCTTTACGTGGCATCTCTGACGAGGAATGGTCTGCTTTATTAGATCATACAGGCTGTCAAATAATATCAAAAATTGAAGGCATCCCACACGAGCCGCGTACGTTTTTATATATGCATTAGAGAGTTCCTGCAATGAATTGTGAGATATGTAAACACAAGTATAGAGTGCTCTCTAGTGTAAGAATATGAATGAAATTTTGATTATATGGGTACATAAGAGCACGCTTTGGTTTGCTGCGTTTGTCTTTTTCTTCATTGGTGTTATATATGCTTCTTTGAGCAATTTTTAAGTGAATAAATTGCTTTCTTTCTATTTTTTGGGTTTTCAGTAAGTGGATTGGAAGGTATGCCTGCGTTTGGAGACATTTGTTGTTCCTATCTCTTGTCTGAAAGCTCATTATTTGTGTACGAGTGTGCTTTTATACTCAAAACGTGTGGTATAACCACACCGTTACTAATAATTCCTCAATTGTTAGCCTTGCTTGGCAATTTATTACCAAAAGAATTTGTGCACTTTGTGCTTTTTACGCATTTTGAATATCAATTTCCTAAGAGGCAAATTTACCCTCATCGCTCCTTTGAAGAAGAGCAAACATACCTGAATCAATTCTTTCCTTCTAATGAGCAATGCGTTTCTTGCCCTTCGTCTGGAAGAGGATATTTTGTTTTTGCCTCAAAGCCGCTACAATCTAATCCTACGGAAATATTTCATAGAAAAGCACATTTCCTCAGTAGTTATAACCGACCTGGTAACAGCGTGATTGAATTTGTTGAGGTTTTTATGAAAGGCGTTGATGAAGATTCTTCGGCGTTGTTCAGTGGCCCCAATGATACGAATCTGACCAAACATGTCTGTCGGCTATACATTTTTTTGTATAATTTATTTCATGTAGCATTGAGACTCTGGCCATTCATCAAAGAAAATGTTATTTATCTTCTTCAAATCATAGTTTATTTTCTAAAAATTGTCCTTTCTATCTATTGGTTTATTAAATTCACTTTGTTTTTCGTTTCTTCTGACAGCCTGCGCATCCGGTGGATTCTTCCAGTTCTGGTATTCTGGGAAAATACTTATCCCCTGAGACGAAACTGGATCAATTCTGGTTCTCTCCCTGTGGCTATTCTTGTAATATGTTCAATTCGGATGGAGATTATATGAATGTGCATATATCTCCTGAAAAAGAAGTGTCCTACGTGTCCTTTGAGCTGATGAATTATTCTATTGGAGAGAATGGCGATGCCAGGATAAGTCCTTTATCTTCGCTGCTCATTAACTGTCTCCCAGTTTTTTCTGCAAAGGAGGTGCATGTCATCACATTAAAGGTTAATTTAGGGAGCTTGGAAGTCCTTTCTAATGTGCAGGTTGTTCCTTCGGATGAACGAATGCATCACTTTTATCGAAAAACTGGACACTATGTGGATTCATCGCTGTATGAAAGGATGTCTATGATGCGCATGGAAGGTGGATTTTACAATGTCCGGCACTTACAATACAGTGATCTCGTTGATTCTGATAGGTGTGATAAGGCCACAGTGGGTGTGCAAATATGCGAGCAAACACTTCCTGAAGGCAAGTGTAGAGCGATGGATAAATGCAGTATTCAGGAGGTTACCATCGACTCCAAAACGGATCGTCTGACCGAATTTCTTAGTGCAGTGGCATTCAAACCCAATTTAAACAACAGTCAGGATAATTTTAAGACAAAGGGTAATCCCAACGCGTTAGCCCTCTCCCAAAAAATGCATTTGGATGTCCACTTGTTGAGTGACTGCCTTTTGACGTATCCATTCTTAGATGCAGACACAGTGAAGGATTTACATCGCCTTTTCGACGACTATGGTGGAGTTTTCTCACCAGCAGGTTCTGATGGGAGAAAATGTCCTAAAAAACTGCTGCGGGATATTATTAGTGATGGTAGCATTGATCATCCTGTGATGCTCGTGGATATGAGTACCGTTGTTGAGCAGTGGTGCCGATGGCAGAGCCTGTTACCGAATGTTTTACCGTATTATGCTGTCAAATGCAACAATGATCCTCTTCTTTTAGATTGCCTGGCCACTTTAGGTGTATGTTTTGATTGTGCTACTAAGCCTGAGATGGAAATGATTTTAGCGCTTAAAGAAAGGCGTACAAATTTGAGGCATTCCGTACATATTGTGTATTCAAATCCATGCAAGTTCACATCCGAAATGGAATGGGCCAACGAGAAGGGTATCAAATTGTTAGTATTTGACAATATTGACGAGATTCAGAAAATATCTGTCCATTACCCTACTGCGGAGGTTCGTGTCTTTCCATTTTTATGTTAAGAATCTGCTTGAATGGGTTGAAAATTGGAAAAAAGTTTAGTGGAAGGCGAAAATAATGCGCTACTATCGAATCCTAGGCACAACACTCTCTCAAGAGATATTAATTTTATCCTAGATATAGGATTGTATTTTGTGGCTCCATGGAGCCTCTGTAAGGAATTTTAGACTTGCATAGGCTGATGATTTTTTTTTCTATGCATCCGTAGGGTTTCTTTTTCCTGTTTTTGTTGTTTTGACGAGCCAATCCTTTCCATTTTCTTTCCCTGCAGTTGTTGCTTCGTATTCGTACGGATGATCGCGCGTCTCAATGCCCAATGTCAGCAAAATTTGGAGCGTCTATCTCTTCATGGCCTAGGATATTGTCCTACTGCCGCAAGCTAAATTTAAACGTTCGAGGCATTTCTTTTCATGTTGGAAGTGGGTGTGGTCGTCTGGGAGCGTTTTCTTCTGCTATAGAATCCGCAAGAAGTGCTTTTGATTTGGCAAAGAATTTTGATTATCATTTCAACCTATTGGATATTGGAGGTAAAGAAAAGAGAGCCAATCGCTTGCATACTTTGAATCTTGTCTGTGTTTTTTTTAAGAGCCTGTGCACCGGGAACTTTATCAGGAATTATAATATTTTTTAATGGCACTAGCAGAAGTAGGTGCATGCTTCTTTCTCCTGTATGCTAGTGATGGATAAGTTGATGATTCCAGTTAGTTACTAATAGTTCTCCTTTGTTCAATAACACGCATAGCCGATGCTTGTTTTCTTTTTTTGAAAGGAGGATTTCCTGGGGATGGTGAAGATGCGAATAATCATCCAACATTTGAGGAGCTTGCTTGTGAGATTCAAGCATCATTGCATATTTGTTTTGGCTCACTTTTATCAGAAATAACTTGTATAAGTGAGCCTGGTCGTTATTTTGCCCATTCCTCGCATACGTTGGCCACTAAAATATTTGCTCGTCGGGCGCCTTATGATTATTTTGATGCATCGTATCCCACTGATAAAGTTCTTTCCATTCAGAAAAATTTTCAGGAATCCTCGCTGGGTGACATGGGTTTGGAATGTAGCTCTACTACGACTACAGCGATTTCTGATGAGGTTTTTTCGAAAGGCTGTGATAATTGTAGTAATTCATTAGACATTGAAGTGGTGGCTGAGGAGGGTAGCTGCAAGCAGCATTCCCCGATGGACGACACTTTTTCTTCGGACGGGATTTCTGCTGACATGAAAAAAAATCAAGATGAAATGTATTGGCTATATGTTAACGAGAGTCTTTATGGTGTGTTCAATTGCTTGTTGTATGATCATGCGACTGTTGTTCCGGAAATCCTCTCCCCTTCTAGGGAAGAGTTGGTGCCACTAGGAAATTCTTACTATGTATCCTCTATAAAAGATGTGGATGTAATAGAAAAATTACAAAAATGTGACATGAAACTGTCTAAAACTATCTTGCTCGAAGAAAATTTAAATGCAGAAATGATCCGAAAGGAATCGTGTAATTGTGTTATCTTCGGTCAATCATGTGATGGATTCGATTGCTTATTCAAGAACGTGGAGTTACCTGAAATGTTTGTTGGTGACTGGTTAATGTTCCGGAACATGGGAGCATACACCACTGCTGCATCGAGCAGCTTCAACGGTTTCAAGAAACCTAAACATGTATACGCTTGGTTATATGGCAGCAGCCTTCTCTAGCAAGAACCAGTGGCACTGAAAGAAGGAAGGAGGGCATTGAATCAAAGTGCTAGTGTGCTCTATTTTTCTATGATTGAATGTCATTGAGATTTAAAGCTGCCTTTATGCATTTTTGTGTGTGAACAGGATATAATAAGAAGCTCTTGTGGGGCTAGTTAAGCATTGGTTTTTTCATGGCTGCTGCTTTACATGTAGTGATAACTGTTTATTTCCTCGTGTTGTGATAAGAAAGGGCACTATTGCGTGTGCATACCATCAAAGTAGATTACGTATGGTCATTCTGTTGGTATTTATTATTATTAAGCTACATGCTTAAGTTCTGTGAGAAGTACATCTATTACGAAATTTCTACAAATTGAATCTACAGGCCCGCTATGAAGTTGTTATTTTCATATGACAAGGGGGGTAAGCAGGGGACATCAAGCTGGGCTGAAAGAAAAACATGGAGCATTCGATACTGAGGATGTTTGCTGGAGGGAAATTTTTATTGAGGGATCACAGCGTCGTGTGCTTTTACCCTTGCTGTTACTTCGATCTGCTGCCACTTTTTCCTGGAAACACAATAAACGCTTAACTATTTGAAGAAATATTTTAAGACACACTACATTCTTTGATCTATTTGTATTTCATCCAATTTCATTGTAAAATCCATCTATTGTAACATGGGTGTCAGAAGCGTGCTTAAGCGATCATTTGCGGAAAAAACATCTCTGGAATGACTGGGAGTCACTCACATTTTAAAAACATTTCTATATGACCTGCGTCTTCATATTGAGTAATTCTGTTTTCTGGGAGATTTGGTCTCCACCAAGACAGCGCTTAGTAATTTCAGCAACGGATATCGCTTTGTCAATGGCTGCGAACTTTGCGGATATAGTAACAAATGAATACTTTTTCTAGTAGTCAAACAATATGCAAATCAACTCAGCACATTCACAAACAATAAACAGCCTTAATAGAAGAAGAAACTAAATATTAATACTTATAATGAAATCATTGATCATTCATTCTAGAGATCTATTACAGTAGTTTGGTCAGTCTTTTTCAGAAGTAATTTCATTTGTTTCAAAGGTAGCTTACATATATCGAATGCAGGAACATTTACGCATACAAAAAGACTAAGGATGGCATGCTACCGTCATTCTATGTCAGTTATATCGGCTTTGTTGTTTTCTCGTGTATCAATTAATATGAGAATGAACCATCTACAAGTAAATATAACAGCAAGGTCACTTTCATACTCAAAATAAAATAATTACTCTCATGATAACGTACTAGATTTCGAAGGCAAATTTCAACATATTTCTTTAGTGGATGCCGCCCGTTCGCAATTACATTTACATTAACCAAAGCTTCGTCGCTCACAGTAACTTTCGACACGTTTCCCGGAGCAGTCTGCTTCTCAATTTCCATGATTGGTAGCAATAGTACTATGGCAGATGTTGTTAACTACTGGAATACATTTGCATATTATATTTCTTTATATTCTGCCAAAATATAGCCTTTGGGAGTGAGCTCCACGCCACAAGGTTGATGACAAAAGTTGTGTAGTGACACGGTGATTGGAATGAATGTTAAAAGAAACGCGGAGAGCTTATCTTTTTGCTGTAATAACGCTTTACCCGAGGAATGAGAAGACTTCTACAGCCGGATTCGAAGGGAGATATACGACAATTGCATAGGTAATCAATGCAAAAGCACGCTTAATGAGAGCAATGGTAGCATGAATACGAACAGAAAGTGTGTTCTACTGGCCACTTTGCGATAAGTAGTGTTCTGCAATGCAACAGAAAAACGGAGCAAAAGATCAAAGGGGAACGAAATGCTCCAAGCGAGGAGCATGGGAAAGGAAAACAGTTCTTACCTATACTAATCTGCTAAAAGTGATTCCGGATTTGTTTTCTCCCCTATCTATATTCGCAGAGAAGGCAGCAAGTAACACCCGGTTAGAGAACGCATAAGAAAGAAACCTTGTAATCAAATGAGAAAGATTGGAGAAGCAAAACATCAACTGCGAGCACGTATGTAAACACTACCGGATCATAAAGCTTGCTGAGGCTACAGACAACCTATGCCACATTTAGGTAGAAACCAGTAGTATACTTTATCACCTAAACTAAACTCTTCTAAAGAATTTTGAAAAAAGAATTATTTTTATTTGTACAAGCAGCTGCCTTCCACACGATACCTTCAACATGATTAAATCTTATGGCGTTTGAAGACGAGAAATTGAATAGTTAGTTAATGTAATATTTGTTTGCAGCACGATACGCTGCCCATCCGAGGAGATTTACATAAGAGCAACATAAAATCACGTGTGTTATGAAAATAAAAACTCTTAAAATCCCGCAAAAAAAACATTTTTTAAAGCGTGCTTTTATATTTCATCCTCTCTGCATATCTAACGTAATGATGCACAACTTTTTTGATAGTATTAGTAGTTGTATATCAGGTTTTTCGTGCTTACGCAACTTTCTTATAAATTTGACTGTTCATGGGGCTTCCAGAAACTACTATTACAATGAATTAAAGGGAATGTGGTTTAAGTTGAAAGGGACTACCCACAATTTCCGCATAATAATATTTTCTCTTAACATTTTTAATGTTTTTCTAAAAATAAAAAGATTTCTGTCAGCAATGAAATGAAAATTACGTGCAAGTAATGAAGTACTGATTGACGATTGAGGAAATCGAAAAGAACTACCACCCACAGCAGTAGTAATTTAATGGCAATAGAACTTACAGAGTGCTCAGAATAAGTTCAGTAAGAAAAAACGAAAAGAAGTATAGCGAATAAAGAGTCGCTCGAAATGACTGAAATACCGCAGTTGAATTACTTCTGTTAAACTTTATCATGTTGGATTGAATAGTGAGACAAGATATTTTTGGATACTCAGCTTTCAAGCTAGATTATAATTCAAGAAACAACAAAAATAGAAAATTCTGCACTGATCACAAAAACATAATACGGCTTTAATGCTAAAAGAAAGCTTATTTTAAAAATTGTTTGCTAAAAAGTGTGCCGAAAATTTATCTAATTCAATCATTCTATCACTAACACACAGGAAAAACTTAACTTGTAACGTCAAAATGGAGAAAACTTGCTGAAATTTTGAAATAATTACTCTTCTACACTAGCCAGCGACAATGTTGTAATATCTTTTTATACTCATCGCTCATTCTTTACCAAGAAAATGATATATGCTGGTAAATCCTCACTCAGAAAAACAAATCCAAGTAAGTCACCATAATGTACTTAGGCAATCTTATCTTATAAAAAAATATTCTTCATTCTCTCATTGCTTAATTTGTTTTCCTGCATGATCCACGCAAACTAGCCTGGCTATGTAACCGTGGACCTTCCCTTGCAGCAACACAATTATAATCATTTTATTCATGTTGTACGGCACTTTTGATTATAGTATTCATTCGTTTCAGTTGTATCCTTGTATTTCCTGTCAAATGCCTACAACACTAGATAATTCATTCTGTCTCGTTCACCGCTAAATTTGCATTTCCCTTGGTTTCGCTAGTTGAAGTTCATCGCTGGATTAGAATTGAAGCGTCTCCACATAATAGCAGGTGGTTTGTAATTCAATGATCTTTATAGAATGGATCATTGGAGATTGTAACAATGGCTGAGAGGCTTTATTCTACTCTTATGGAAGCTGTTGTTAAGGAAATGAGCAAACCGATTCGTACGGCAGGTACGCATTTAGTCAGTTATCAAATGTATTGAAATTTCAATTTTCGGTAACATTTATTTTTACAATTTCATTTTTTATTGACCAAGTATGTTTTTATTGTACGGTTTTGTTTTTTCAAGATCAGTAATCTTCACAGTTCTTTTGTTTTTCTATTAATGCACGCTTCCCAATTCCTTTTAACTGTTTTACTAACAATTTACAAAACTTCATTTCCAGTCTCATTCTTTGCCTTTATTATGCATAATATGCATAATCGTAGCGTTGCTGCTTTGTTGGTAGTATGTACAACAATGCAACACTCAAGTTGGAAAAGGTTTTGTCTTTGCATTAAACTTGATAACACGATAAATGTATTGCATTGTTTTGCATAATCCAAGCATCTAGCATCGGCTATAACCCAAATTATTTCATTTCATTGGGTTGCTATATTTCATTCTTGCAACTTTGAGTAAAGCATTCATTGCCATAACTATGTGATTTATAGTCAACATCTCCAGTGTACCCCATTTTGTAGCATTTTTATGGATCGAAATAACTTACATGGAAATTATATTCTGCTTTTAATGTAAATTTTAGCGAAACATGAGTGGATTTGTTCACTTTAAACCCCATGAATTTCATTTCAAGTTTCTTGAGTTTGACAAAATATATTGTGCAACTTTTCTATTTTTCTTTTTTATTTATGTAAGAGTTGCTACAAAGTAGCACATAAAATTTTCTTTTCACTTCTACTAACAAAATAATGTGATTTGTAAGTATCTAAATTGTTGAGATGCTTGGCCTTGCTTATGTAAAAGCATGCATTCTGTACAGTGTAGGAATTTAACCTAGTAATTGTGTATGGGCTCTGCAACTTGCTAAGAAATAAGAAACACAACTTTCAGCATCGCGCCGCCACTATTGCTTGCTCCTAGTCACAACTAATGCATTTTCAACTAAACCCTAAAAATTATTAGAATTTTCCCCAAAACGTGCCACACAATCTAATTTTATGATTTCGTATCTCTTTGATTCATTCTGATAATCATCAATCGATGTGTTCTATTATTTAAATCAAAAGAAATTGATAAAATTTAAAGAGGCTATTGTGTATTGTGCTCGACCTGATTGAAAATTAAACAGCAAAAACTTGTAACAATATAAGGGACTTTTGCAGAACCTTTTAAAATATGAAAAACGTACCTGGCGCTGAATTTTCAATTTTTGCTTATGATCAGAAATAATTGTTTTTCCGTCATCATTCCCTTTCTTATGCAAATTATCGAAGTTTCCATGACCTTGTTTATTGCACAATCCGAATACTAACCGTCCGCACACGGCAGCAGCTGTTCGGCAGTACGCGCACCATCGCTAAGTCCTCCCCTCTTCATAAATTACTCCATCTTTCTCTCATAAAACGGCTCTGCACCGCTTAGTTTGTCATATTTTTGCTGAAATTGGTTGTTTCTCTTCAATTCTTTTATAGTCTGGTATTTGGAGCACTTACATCTTCGGTAAACGCCCTGTAAAATGGTGATTAGATTCGGAGGTGCTGGGCGCTAACTTGGCCTGTAGTCGATCGATGTGCTGAGATAAACCTACTGTATCTGTAGAATATGTTTCGTGTTTTTCTTGCGGCCGTGTGCGCTCTCTAATTAGTATATGATCTATAAGCAGTCTCCAAATAGTACTGTTCTTTTTACTCCTTTTAATTTTTAACAGTTCCCATTAACGGGAAGCTTCAGTGGTGAACGTCTCTGTAGCTGTAGGAATAAAAATGCTAGCAACTTAAATTTTCTATAGACTAACTTCAAAATCTCGGATGGCACTGAGCAAGAGTATTTATTTTGTGTGCTAGGTTGCATATTTTTTTCTTGGAAAAGAATAGCCTGTCTTTTCATGTGTTTGCTGTCGTTAGATAAATTCTAGAAGCTTTCTCTTCGGTCATTGCTCTAGTGATTAAGCGTAAGCATTAGAAAATTGTTCACAGTTGTTCATTATTGGCTGCTCACTCTTCACAAGTCATTCCTGATGAGACAAGGTGAATAGACAGGTGCTACCCAGTGAGCAGCAAGAGCTACTACTTGCTGAATAAAAGGCGACTTCTTGCGACAAACTAGAATTATAGTTTTTTTGTCTATCTTTTTGTTCTATATAACTAAACTTTCCTAATTTTATTCTTTTTAATTTATGGTTTACTGTGTGTGTGTGTCTAGCCTTATAATGATTTAAGTCCAACTGCTTTCTTATTCAATTTTCGAAGCACACAATTTCGAAACCGTTGTTCTGTCTTCATATTGTTTTGTTCATGCCATGAAATTGTTCTTACCGAAGTGGAGAGCACTGAGTGCGTACTACCGTCATTAGACTGAATAATGTTAAGTCAGTATTTGACAACTTTTTAGTTGGTATGGAGTTCAGCATTTCCCAAATTTAGTCATTACTCTATTTTCAATATTCCTTTTTTACGTCGCTATTCTGAGAACATTAAATTACTTTACATAGATTTTTGAGCTTTTGTTTATCCAGTCCCTTTAGTTTCCTCTCTTGCTGCTACAGCTTGCATCTTGTTTTCCCTACGAATTTTTTGTTTTTTACAATGATGCTAGAGGTTTATGCGTTTGTATTTAAAAATGTATTTATTGTAGTTTCTATCTAAAGTATGATCTGAGTTGTTTTTGCATTGAAAAAGGAAGTTTTTGCTACTTTAATTTGATTCGATTTGCATGGACTATTGACTTCGCTTGCTGTTTTGCGATGAGGCGTAGCAGCGTAGCTAATCTGCCAGAATGACTTATGAATTGCATGAGCACGCAAAATTGTCGTGTTTTTCTCCTACTACAATTTTTTGAGAAGTAACTGTTGTAGTCAATGGATACTCTTCGTGAGTCCATGAAATGGGTTGTATCCAACCTTGACGTTTTGGACCCTATAGGCACACTCTCTATTTTGAAAGCCGTATGGACGCATCCAAATTTCCCGGTCGAGGAAGTTCCGCGGAAATTGTACAACTGCTTAACCAAGGAAGTCGATGATACAATTTATGCTGCCATATGTCGTATCGCCTCTATTGTACGACTTTCTACAGCGCTTACAATGGCTACCTCAGATCAAGCAATGCGTGGATTTCACACCGCGCCTTCCAAAGGCATAAATTTTTTTGAAAAATCGGACACAAAGAAACCTAGCAAGAATAAGGACGTATCATTTCTTGGTGATTGGTTAAATTCGCATTCACTTGTTTGTAGTGAGAAAGATACATGCTCTCCTTGCTGTGAATACTGGGAAATTTATCACAACATTATGGCGCGTTTTCCTGGCTTATGTACTGCGAGGACTTTTCTCAGCTGTATACCCAAAGTAGTTGCTGCATTTTCATCTGCAGCAAGGCGAACATGTGGTAATGATGTAAACTCCAATTTCAAATCTTCACTTAGGGCAGTGGCCCCATCGATTAGACGTTATGCATCCTCTGCGTTTACCTACGCCCAAAGGGTTGCTTCAATTGTAAAATTTTTGACTTCAACCGTAGAGCATTCATCTTTGAGATCTCATCGATTATTGAAAGATGGAATATATCAAATTTATAACTCTCTGGTAGAGATATGCACAGGAATGCTAAATACTTTACGAATGTCCTCTAAGACTGTCATTTCCGTTGTCAGTGCAGCGGCTTACATGTTTTGGCAAATTTTTTATAAGGTGTTCTTGTTTCCTTATACCGATGCCCTCTTTCTGGGGCCTACTCCACTCAATCAGTGTGTTTCACCGAGAAATATTTCTCCTAGCTCTTTGCTCTCACAATCTTTGAATGCAGACCCGATCAAGGTGGAAAATAGGGACTCAGCTGCCTTTACACATACTGCTAGCGTATTCCCACCGTCCAATGCTGCTACTGAAGCCTCCTTTCTTCCGCTTAAATTAGAAGCGGTTCGTAAATGGCTTTCTGTACATGGAATGGATGATGAACAGATGCCTCTAAATGGTCTCAAAGGTAATTGAAGGGGAAAAGCAAAGGCTATAATATCATTCTGCGCATTAATTTGTATGTATCCAGATTTGTTTCCTTTTTGAACCCATTTTGTAATCTTTCGAATGTAGAGCGATAAACCAAAGTTCATCCAAAAATATTGCTTTCCAAAATCTTCTGTTTCAGGTAAAACTGGGTCTGCAACTAGTGATGCTATAATCGAAGAATCATTAGCTTTTCTTTCCAATCGAGAATTGCAGACAATTTTTCTTATCTCTTTATATTTTGCAACATGTTGGATTGAAGATGCTCCCATTGGGCTTAATACTTTGATCGAACAATGCGGTTCGACATACAAATACAGTCTGTACAAACGAAAGGCTTTTTTTCCATCATTTTCGAGTTTGAACAAGAAAGTTATTCAATTTCTGGTCCGAAATTCATATTACATGACATGTCTTGCATGAATTCTTGAATGCGATTGCTGGAAAAAGCAGCCATTTATTCCTGTTTCAGCAATATTTTAACATAGACTTAGTAAAGGGTGATATTTTGATTCCGTTTTCATCTTGCGCTTATAAGAAAATTGCCACTGAGGGTGAGAGTAGGCTGCTATTTTGGAAATTTTTATGGTTTTGTAATTTCAGTTGTCATTTGCATTAAACCTTGCTGCACCGAAATGGCTTTGTTATTTTATTTTTTTGATTGTAGATTTCATTTTGCAAATTTTATAAAGGGTGCTTTAGGGGTCCTATACCTGTCTTATGTATATCCACGTTATTTGCAGAAAGTTCTTGGTTACAATATTTCTATTCCCCCCCGAATGGTTAAATTTTTTATATCGCATAAATCTGGTACAGCTTTCCCCAATATTTCTGCGATGCATTTTCCTATTAAGACCTGTGCTATAGTAATGGAGGGTGCAGTTTCTGGTGTGGATACAGAAGAAGAAAATGAAGATGATGAGATGAAGGGAAACCTGCAGTCTGGGAGAAATTTTTCTACGAAAGCGCCTATTTCGACGTGTAGCAGAAAATTTAAAACTGGGAAAACGCAAAGTATGTCTTCCCCTTCAATGAAATCATCTCCAAAAGCATCAGGACCCATGGCTTGTAATTTTTTCTATTATACGACTTCACAATCAGTAAATGGTAGCCCTACTCTCTCGGATGTAGATACCACACCTGGAAGTAATCGTGAATGCTATAGGGAGAACTTAGTAGGAGAGAAGTTACAACATTGTCATTTTGCAGATTCATTTCGCTCTGATCAAGAACCATGCAATGCACTATGCAACACAGCAGCTGTGCAGCCATTAAATGAATACGTTACATGCCATATGGGAAACGTTGTAGAGGCGTGTGATGAAAGTGCTGTAGTTCCTTTTGATAAAACCAACGTTAACGTTTCCCCATCGCTATCTCTATGGGATTTTTCAACGAATGCTACTAGAGTTATACCTGGTGAGTGGGACGTTCTATGCGTTTCATGCCTATATTATCGATAGGGTAAGATGTAGTATTTTTTATGGCTTGTTCTTCGTGTTGTATGGATACAAATGGATTGAGGAGGCAATTTTAACAAACTTTGTCCTATTTTTTACAGCTGAGTGATGTTTTCTTACGATATTCATTTCACAAAAAATCTATACTCTGCTGTTCCATTACATATATAATATTATAGCTTCCTCCAGCTACTTGGGCGGGATGTTAGTGTGAGTTTTACTTTGTACCTACTTTTTGCATTCCTTTAAATATATAGGTGCCAGTGATTCTACCCTGTCTCCATTATCTTCTTATGAAGAGGAAAGTGAGGGAAAGTTATGTGAATGGTTCGCAATGTTTAATGGTGCTACCTCCAAGGGTCCTTTAGGGCCGCCTCTTGATTCATGCAATGAGAGTGATGACGATTCATACGATCCACTCCAAACAATTTAGAACCGGAATTCAAAATGTCAATAACTTTTTTACATACATTTCATAAAAGAAAATTTGTCTTCATCCCCTAGAGTATGTTGTGTAACTGTAGTCAAGGTTAGGTTTCCTTTTAAAAGATATTGCCCGGCTCAATCCACATTTGATTTCGGAAGGTAACCACAAATTTGTTATTGAACCATTTATTTTAAAATGTATGCGCATAACATTTTTTATTCATCCTCTTTTGAATAGGCAGAAATTCTGCAATGCATAGGCATCGATGTCATAATTGTTACAAACAAAATATTTGATTTCTTTCTTTACTAATCATACGATTATTTATTCGGAACATGTTCAAAATTTTCCTTGGTCCAAACGTTTCTTTGTCTTTCTTGTTGACTAGGGTGACATTGGTCATCTTTTCAATGGAATACATTAACGCTTTGGGGTAGATTTGCTGTTGGACAGAAAATAGATATATCTCTCATTTGAGTTTTTCAGAGGAACTTTTGCTGTATGCCATAGATTCAAAAATATGAAAGAGCGCATTCAGTATTTACAAATTTAATATGAAAAGGCGCCCCCCCATTATCTCACAGGATTATACATCTCACCAGCCAAAAAATCTCCCTCGCATCTTCTATTGACAACAGTGATTCATTGAAATCTATTTTCATATTTTTAAACGACAATTTTTTTAAGTGCACAAGGGATACAGCACACTTTCCTGCCCGCTGTTCTATTGCAACTATGTCAATATTGCAGATGAGTTGTTGCATCTAAGAAATGTTTCGAGTAAGGCTTCGTAGTTTAAAAAAATCAAATGGGTGCAAACTTCACACTGAAGGAGCGCAAACCTATCAATAGCGACGAGGTAGAACCCACTAATATATTCTTACAAACTGCTGCCGTATCAAATCCCTAAGAGAATCGCTGTCAACTGTTGTCATACAAAAGCAACAAATTTTCTTACAAAGAATTACATTAAATGTACAATAGCAGCGCCTACAAATTATTTAATTGCAGAACAAGTAAACGCACACACTAGAAGAGAAGTGTTGCGCGCAACCGTCGCCTGTTTGGCATTGAAAGGAAGATTGAACAAACGATATGATATTCCAGGACAAAGATATGCCCGATTGCCTTCTTTTCAGCTTAACAAAGGTGTAATCATAAAACTAAATATTTTAAAAGTAACCAGGAACCATATCTTTTCTCGTACTATATGCAAGTTGCATATATTCCGCTTTTATGTAGCTTCCTACCTTTCGTTTACTTCACGAGATTTTCCGGACGGTTCCCATTTTGCACTTTATCCATAAACATGCCCATCCAATTTCCAACGAGGGAAATGTGAGTAATGCACATATCAGCATGTCATCATCTTGGATTTTGTTGGAGAATCATGGAAAAAACGTACGTATACCGTGTAATTTGTAAGTTAAAAATTGATGTACCCATTAAACACTGCGGGTGAGATTAAATATTTTCGTTCGTTTTAAATGCTCTTTACAAAGCAAACTAGTTTCTTTATATAACGTGACAGCTCTAAAAGCATCTCCCCATTCGTCTATGAATGAAGAGTCATTTCCATTAAAACAACAAAGTATTCCAAGAGGAAAAACAGTCTATTACAGTTCCTATTTCATTCAATTTCGCCCTTTCCTAGTAACTGTAATCCAATGATACATCCATAACATATCAATATACTCTAAAAAGCATCTTGCATAAAAACATGTAATTCTGCTTCATTTTTCAAATTCTGGTCATTCGATCAATTATTATTTTCGAATGTTCTCAAGCGGCACCCAAAAGAAAATATATCGCTGACTTAACTAAAAAAAGAATTAAATAGTGAGAATGATCCAGGATGCGCAGAAAGAATTGTTTCCAATAATTTTTGTTTCAAAATTCTTGTTAGCCTGCATTTACCCATTGCTACTCTTTTTGTAAGAAGAATTTTTTTCAATCCAGCTAGCTAGGGCTTCAATTTGATTGCCTCTGTTATGCTTTGCCCTTTTGGAGCATACTTTAGAAGAATGCGTATAAATTGTTAATGAATTAGCACAACTAGCACAAGATTTTACAGATTAGCCTCTATTGTCCTTCCCGAGATTCTTCTGAGTGGGCGGAGGCCAGATATGTTTGAGAAGAGTATTGAGAAGACTCTTCATCTCTAATGTTTTGTGCTTCTGATGCTGCTGTAAACAAAAAAATACGCCTCATATTTGCACATAAAGAAAAAGCTCTATAATTTGGTAAAGTTTATTTAGCAAACGGTTGACCACTAGAAAAGCGTATTTGCAGGCAAAATTCCAAAGTCATATATATCTCTCGCTCATCCCAAGTGAGAATAACAATTCAAAAGAGAAGGCTGGAAAAATGTGAGGCATTCTTCACTACGTGCATCAACATTTGATAACTCCCTTGCACTATTTTAATCAACTGTTCAACACAGGTAAGCATTTAAATACGTTACTACAGAGCAATATTACTTAGCTTCAAAGCAGAAAGGCAATAAACTACCGAGAATATTGTAACGGTGTAAAATTATCAATAATGCCTTTTCTCCAATGCAAAAAGCAATTGTGCAGCTTTGACAGGAATGAACAACATATCATAGGTTGACAGATGTAGAAGCATAAATAGCAATATACCATTGCAAAAGAAAAAGTGAAAAAGCATGTTAAAAACTATTTTCCCCTTTATAATCAAAAAATACTGTCATGCTCAGTGCTCCCTGTTCCCTTGCCATGAGCGTATGATAGCAAATTTGAATTCAAATACAACAACTTTCAAATTGGAAGAGCTCATGGCCTTAGCATAAAAAATATTTGCAGATGAACAAACATCAGACAAAAAAGATTGAAAGGAAGATACAAAACTTTTACAGCTATAGGCTAACTACTATTTACCAATCTATGCAGGCATAAAAACGTTGCTCGTTTTTACAAAGATCTCTACCTAAATTGATATTTAACAGTATGAAATAAGCATAGCTACCAAATATTCCGAAATGAAGCAAATTGCTACTGTAATCACCTTCAGAGTAAGGCAAACCCTTCGCATTGGCAGTCTCACTTGAATTTGTGGAGGCTACAGCAGGCATTAAAGCATGCACTTGTTGCTGCGAAGCTTGAATCTATCAAAAATAAATAATAAAAGTATAGAATTAAGTGATTTCTGAAATAATTAAAAGGAATTATAATCACTCAATGGCGGCTGCTAAAAATAGGGGAGTTTGCTTTCTTGGTAGATATATTGCACATCCTCAAACTTACAAAGAAAATGAATCATTGATCGTTTAAAAATAACCTCCGCTTAAGATATCATTCTATCCCCTAAAGAAACATATATACTGCTCAAATAAATCTATCCTTTTCACAATTACAATTCTAGTATCGCTGTGTCTCGGTAAGTTTTGTGCAGTATCAGCTTTAAATGCCAGAGGTGTGTCTCGTTAATCATTTTGAATCAAGAGGAACTTTTCACCTACCTCTTTTGTAAGAAGAGTTGCTTCAACCATTAGTTGCCGCGTGAGAGTCTATGTGCAAACCAAAATTAAAACGAGTAAATTAACACAGAAACGATGAATTTTCCCTATTAATGAGCATTTACATTTTTTTCAACTGTTTTCTTGAGAAAGAGATGTCTCCAGAGGATATTTTTAGAACAAATGTAATTCCTAAATATAGTATACAGCGTCTGCACAAAGTTTACAAAAACAAAAGCCAGTCCCCCAAAGATTAAGGATGAACCCTTCTATAGTAGAATAAAAAGTTATTCTTCTATGCAAAATGAACCGCATTCGTACACTCTACTGCCTATAAACTGAACGTAGAAACAAAGAGAGTAAACTGAAACTACCGTTTTATCTATTTGCTATTCTCTCAATGAATGGTGCTATGTAATATTCGGTAATTGCATGCTCATAGAGTTTGAAAGCATGCCTTTGTTTTTCTCTTAATTTTATCTGAGTATAAATGTAAAAAAATAAAAGAGGTGTGCAATGACAAGTAGATACGTATCAAGCAAACTTGGATATAGGCTTGACAACCCGTGTAAAATTTGATTTGTTCCTTCTCACGTGGAGCCAAATTCAAGACTGAAAAACATATACTATAATAGAGCCGTGAAAGCATGCAGTTAGAAAATGCAACGTATATGGACAAAATGAAATAGAATCAATCAAAAAAGAAGCCAATGACCCTTACAAAAAAGTAGCTTACAATCTTTATTTTCAAGATTGTGAAAATACATTCAGAAATCTGGTAAACGTATATTCCCTCCATCCATACTCGTTCTACGAATTTTTTATCCTTCATCCCACATCAAATTCATCCCAGCAAAATTTTCATAGGAATCAAAACTTAAGAGCAGCAGGAAGAATGAATATCTTTTATCTGCACCTTCTTTTACGCTTCCTATACTCATTAACAGAGCTTTTGTACTTATCAAACGATAAAAATTTCCTCTACGTTTTGAAAGAAAGTAAAAGTGAGTACTCAAATGAAAGACAACTCATTCAACAAGTACAAAAGTTAGTAAGACATACAAATGAAAGTAAAAGCAACTGGCAAATATTTCATTACAGTTATCAGGAGGAATAACTCTTACAATATTCTTGAAGTCGATGCGGCTGCGGTGGATTTTGAGGGCCACCCATCAGTTTTTCGTAAAACCATTCGTATGGCTCATGAAATAAGCATTCATCATACGTCTTCACATAGCACACACAGGATGAAAGAATAGAAAATATCATTTCTACCCACCTCTTACTTCAAGGAACATTAATTTGCAAATATAAGAAACAATAAACACATTTTCGTAAAAATGACGCAACAAAAAACAAAACTGAATGGCATACAATTCCTTGAGTTATTTATTTTTAATAGTGGATTTGGATCGAATGAATTCGAACTTCGTAACATTTGTGACTCACAGAAATGCATGCCTCTTGAGAAAAAGAAGTGAATGGATTAGTAGACTATTTTTTAAATTAGAAATAACAAAAATAACTCCTCTTACCTCAGAGGCAACGCAGATGGATGAATGATTTGGGTCCATTGGATTTAGCTGTAAATTCGAACGATAATTCACAAAGTACAAGAAAAGTTTGTTCAATTTTCTTACTAAAACAGACTGTATTACAGTAATTATAACGAGAGAATTTTTTACAAGATACTAAATACTCTTTAATGTATAAATAAAAGCACAATCCAAACGCATTTTATATAAATATGCGCTAGCTAGCGATACAATATCATTTTCACATCTAATTTTAAAGCAAACTCTCTTTTACTCAATAAATGGTTGTTTTATTTTCTAATTTGTAGTTGCAGAGTCAGGATCTGTCCTTATTTTCAATAGCTCTTTGATTTAATTCCAAAAAAACGGATGCACTGCAATTTTTTGGAAAAATATTACAATTTCATAAATTCACCACGTGCTTATAGAGAACTTACTTTCAGATAGTGAGTCAATTTCACTGGTTCAATGGTTTCATCAACAAAATAAAGTTTTACACAGATAAAGAATTCCCCCCATCCTGCTTCAGATACTTCATATGGGGGATGAAGCAAAGCTAAAAAACAAAAAAATTTAATGCGTGTAAGCAAAACTCCCAATCAAAAAAGTTAGAAATTCATTCACACAAACCCCATTGCTATAGCAACAAAAAACTGGAATAAGTAGAAATTTTCAGCAACAAAAAACTAGCCATAAAGTGCAGTAAAAACTATAGCAGAGCGTATTTACAATTTACACAGCGGTAACTTTCGAAACTACTTTCATTGTTAGGTGAAAATGAAAACAGGAAGACAATACCAAAACCAAATGTAAAAGCAAGAAGGCTGCTACAGGCATATAAAATAGATTTGCACTACTACACTAGAGTAGCTAATCACTAGGTTTCAAACTGATGGAAAGAGGAAAATGTGATCATAAGTATTTTTACAGCTTAACTCAAGCATATTTTTGCAAATGAATGTATAAAGAAAATGTTTTGGCAAAGAAAGCGAAAAGTGTAGTTCGCTGTAATACTCTCTCTATTTGTACATCCAACGCAATCATCCACAAACAAAAGTTGAAGGGAAATTTAGAGCAACCCAAACAAAATGGATATATTGCTACCAGAGAACCAAATAGATCAACGTGCATACTTCGCTTTGAATTCAAAAATGAGGGGTCCAATTCAAAAATAACTTTCTTAATAAAATAGGAAAGATCTTCTCCCTTAGGTGACCGCAAGAGACAAGTCCATCGGTGTGTCATTTCTCCATAATTTTTCTTCTCCTAAAAAGAACAATGGAAATGAAGTATGGTTTGAAAGCAAGAGGTTGTCTCAATTCCCGCAGAGTAGGAGAAGATATTAAACAACAAGCATTTATAGCTACATATTGTTCAATAGAAACTCTTTTTTATTCAGCTCCGTCCACGCTTACCAAAGTATTCATTTTGAAGGCATAACTGCCAAGAATAAGTGGCTTCCGCACCGTTACCGACGCCTTCCGAGGCATCGACATTTCCTTACAAAAAGTATTATCGCTTGACTTTTTTAATCCACATTGAGAAAACAAGTTACTTTCTCTTTCCGATAGTATATCTCCTTTTTTTCATTCACGCTCCTGCATGATGGGAGAATATGTGCAGGAACACTCTATCATACGTGGGATCTGCTTTTGTTAGCAACACCCTCTAAAAGTAAAAATGCAAGAATGAATTAAAGGTAATATTAGCGAAGGAAAATCGTTTGCTACTACGAAAATAGAATCATTCCTGGAGGAGATGTACGTTCAGGTGTTGAAGCTAACAGCCAGAATACTTCTCCCAATACTGGTAAGAAAATAGCAGAGGTTGCAGAAAGCATTGCTTAATGCAACGATTCGATTTGTTGACGGTACATTTTGTTGATTTTTATTTATCTGTGCGCGGTAAGATATTTGGGTAGGATGAAAGGCAAGTGGCCTCTCCCTCGTTATTGCTGTCATATGCGGGCAATTACCAAAAGTTTACAAGGGTCATTTCATCAAAAGCGAAGCGCAAAAGTACGCTACCCCACTGTGGTATACACCAGAGGAATCTCCGATACGCCAAGAAAGAACAGCTTGACAAAATTCTTGTTACCAAGCGCCTCAAGAGGAGATTAGGATGAAAGATATGTTAACTTATTTGTAGGCCGCTGTGTTTGCGCAGATACACATTTCTTAGTTGTCATTTCAAATAAAGCCTCAGTAGGTTATGATGCATGCCATTCATTGCTTGTTTTTTGACTGACCAATGAGGCATGTACTAAGATTAACTTTAATTTATATTTCTGATGTGGCTTGATAATTATAGTCATTTTTGAGTTCTCAAATCCATAGAATTCATTTGGGAAATGAAACTACATTGCTACTGTGAGAATTTTATCCTATGATCTATAAAGATAGCATAGCTTTCCGCATTTCAGACAAAGTTTTTGTGTTAGTACTCTCTGAAACCTTAGTGATGTCTATGTGTATCGAAAAACTTACTAAGTTATCATCTAATTTTGAGAGTAAATGTGACTCTTACTGTAAATAACGCAATAACTCAAACAAAAATAGGAAATAATAAAGAGGCAACTACGCTGCAATATTATTTATCAAGGCATGTATTAAACTTATTATGTTGTATGCATTTGGTTAGTTTTGAGAAAAGGTAAGAAAAAAACAACAACAAGATGTGTTCTACTTCATGAGTGTAATTTCTCATTTATAAATAATATTTTGCTGAAGTCTTGAATCAAATATTTGGATGATGAAGTACCACCATCGAAGCGACACTCTACATTTTGTATTCGTATCGAGCCATTTGCGCATTGAACGAACAACGTTCATCTTCTGTCCATAATCTCATAATTCTTCCTTTTGCTGATTCGGAAAAGTTAGGAAGCTTCCACAGCCTCTGTGAAAGTGGAGATATTTTAGATCTCCGAAGTGACATAGAATGATCAAATTATATAAATAAGCTTCTACGTTTAAATGAGAGTTGATTTTTACGTGCTGCAATAACTAAGCAATTGAAAAGAACTTAAGACAACAACTCCAAACAGCAACGAAGAAGATTAAGAACAGGGAAACTATAAATGTCTGATAATATGTAAACGGGGGGAATACCGAAAGATGAAGCAGGCGAAGATTAGTTATAGATAAAATTGTTGAATTAAAACATATCTTCCTCCCTAATTTTGTTAAAAATTTGTGATTAGAAAATACTAGAATAATAAGGCTAATCAGATCACCTCCCCTTCTAGTTACGATTCTGCATTTACTTCTATGAGTATATTCGTGGTAGCTCGTCAGACGTCAGTTGTATTTGTGCACATTGAAATACAGATCTAGTCGACTTGTACTCTACTTAACAGTACTAATCGGGTCATTCACCCAATTCCTACTTCAACTACTATTTTCGCAACTACTTCCCGTATGAATGCTAATTAATTTCTAACACCTATCATAGTTTTATATCACTCCTACACTACTTACTAACAGTACAATTACTTATCCTAATGTTAATTATCATTCTTCTATCTATACTACTTACGCACACTACACTTTTATTTGTTACAGCCATTCTGATTTGCTGGTAAATGTGTCACGTTTGAAGAAAAGAAATTTGTGAGCATAGAAAGGTTGATTGCTCTCCTGTACTGCAATCAAGAAATTAAAAATAGTTACCAAAACAAAATTTGAAACATTGATAGCAACGAAAACTCGCATGCTTTAAATTGAATCGCAGTTGCAGTATCCACCTCAGATGTTCATTATTGCATAAAGAAATATAATTCGCCGATGGAAAACTTAAATATGCTATTATTCCAATGTATTTTGCAATTTGCTGCAAGCATAAGAAAGTGCTATAAATGAGAAAATTGTTTTACAATAGATTCATTTGCTATTATCCACTTCAAAATTACCAATAACCATCAATTTTTGTCTTCTTTTGGGAGGATTAATATTTTCCGATTTCTGAGTACGTTAAAAGCATTTCTTGCCATGAGCTTCACTCGCTGTCGCACAGAAGTAGAAAGCTGAGCAATTGCAATTTTTTCTGCTAATTTAAGCCACCTTATTCCTTTCGAAAACGGCGCGGTTGTTTTTACAGTAACAGTATTTCGATTGTTGCATGCTTCTCTAATAACTGTATTCAATTTTAGCATCACCGCATGAAAATTTTGCTTTTTGTTTCACAGACGAATCTTCAAAATCCAATGAAGATTTGGTCAATCTGATATGAAAAACTTCCAGAATAAACCCAAAACACAACCTTTTATCTGGTGAGTTAGTTATATTAAAATCTTCACGAGGGGACAAATTCAGGTCTTACTCTTTCAGAGTTGTAATACGTAACTTAAATATTCAAAAAATTATCAAAATATTCTGGATAATATCAAAAGCTACAAGAGCTGGAAATTTAAGCGCCAGATTAAAATCGGTATATTTACTTTTGTTATTCAATTGATATGCATGAAGGTTAAATGTTTTTTGAAATATACCTAAAAGATGAAAAAAACTAGTATGCTATAATACCAGAATACAATTTTCATTCATCATAATAAGAATTGATCATTTTTTCAAAAAGTAGGTTTTAGCAGTCCACCCTAGTGATTTTTTGCCAAATTTTTGAGAATTTTACATTTGTAATTTTGATTTTACGCATTATTTTTTCCTTTCGAATGCCAGCCAACTTCGTTTTAAAAATATTATGAAATGATTTGAAGACAAAACTTCGGCATTTAAAAGTAAAGGAGAATATTGAATCGCCGTTTGGACGCTAACAACTTATTACAGATAAATGTGACATAACATTCTTCCGCATGCAAAGCATCTAAATGATTTGATTGGCATTCATATCCGGTTGCCACCACGCTAGGTTTAAGCCAGCTGAACATAAAGAAAGCTTACATATAGAGCATACAAAAAAAGCGCAGAGAAATTCTGCCTTCATACTCGATTATTCTTCAGGCTTATTCATTCTTCCACGGTAAACAATTTCTAGCATCCACATCAAATTTATAGTTTCTATGCAGTATATGATGAAACAATGCATCCCGGAAATCTTGTCCTTAAAACAGGAATTAAAGAGACGTAGCCAAAAGATTAAAGCTAATATAGATAGAAACAACCACTCTACCTGTAGCTAAAAGAGCTTTCTTTGGATTGAAAAGGGAGAGTAAAGGAGCTCCTGCAAAATCATCAGATAAAATGCAAACAGACAAAAACAACACATCCTTGCGATCTCTTCGTAAGTTTTTTCACCAAGATAGCTAATGCTAAAACATGAAAGGAAAAACTAAGCCCCTTACAGCCTCCATTGGTAACTTAGAAGAGGTTTTAATAATGAAGTAATGATGGCAAATAATTCATACACTTTCCAATTGTGCTAAAGAAATAAAGTAATATTGTAATAAAAAATGAAGACAAATTCACGAAGATACATAAAATACAAACAGTACCGCTTGATGCGTTATCCTAAATGTTACAAGTTAGAACCTCCCATTTTAATACATCTACGTGCATACACAATCACCTGCATGCCCAGCTAACTTTGCAACAAGGACACCATCTCCCAATCTCCATATGTGGGTGCATTTATTGGTTCCGCCTGAATTTACAGAGGTAAGAAAAATCATGTTCAATTCGGTATAATTTGAAATGGCTCTACATACGTACATATCAAATTTATATGGAGAAAGCTTATCCCAAAAGAAAAAACTCTTTCGCTAATGTTTCTTTGCAGAATTGTACACATGTTACATCATTTTTACACCTATTAGGAGCCAAATCAAGACGCGAAATCAACATCAACATTTTTCCTACCACATATGAGGTATTTAGAATCAGGGGAAATTGTGGGAATGCAAGGAAATGGTTGTCCTGTTGTAGAAAGGCCATCCGCAGAAAAGTTTTGCACCTAGCCACCACACAAAAACTATTTGGCCAAACTTGGTAGTGAATACAGCTTGCTCGATAAGATATATACAATTCACCAGATTCAAAGTACGCATGTAAGAATTTCAAATGATCAAAAATAGAGGATACCTCGCAATGAAATATAGATACCCACAGGTTTTTAGGATCTCACATATACTCACCACTTCACCAGTAAAAGAATCTAATCGGAGCAGCTGTCCATTTAGCGTTGAAACCACAATACTCTTGCCATCCGTACTGAATGTGACGCTCTGTTGTAAAAAGCAATAGGTGTATAAAAAGCCTGATTTCATAAAACCCAAAATTGAGGTATTGAAGCCTACTATTAAAACCACGAGTATAAACTATATCAAAATGGCAGAATATAATGGATTTACAATGAAGTAAATGTAGGTTAAAATTTTTTAGTACAGATGCGTATGGCAACTTTCGTGGATCATTGTTTTCCTAATTACAGAGTAATACCACCGTAAACATGGGCTTATAATGTAATGTAAAAATAACTTGCTTTGCATGCAAGCAATACAAAATGGTACACTGTCACTTTTTAATATTTCGTGAGAGTAAAAATTGTAAAAGATTTACGTTACTAACTGTTACGTGCTCTTCACTGCGCAAATGTTTTCGGAGATCAAATATATGGAACTCTCCCTGCAAAAAATTACAAGGCATAGAAAGCATAGTCAGGCAGAGAGCAAATTAGTAAGAAATGTAGATAGGGACTACCGAAAAGGAAGCGAGAATCACCAAAATAAATGAATCTTTCCTGGTATATAGACGCACACAGAGCTAAAGAAACAAAGATATTAATCATTGCACTAACATAATAAGCTAGAAAGAAGCTTAGATAGCCAATGAATACAGAAACATGCGCTATTTCAGATATTCTGGAGTAGTTACAAGTACTCACTTTACTGTAATTATTGCAATCATATAGGTGCAATTTTCGATTTCCCAGATAACAAGCAAAAATAAAACCTTCTGTATCAAATGATGCAACAGGGGAGGTCACTGAGGCGTGAATTTTGACCTGAAATCAATTCGTACAAACGAAAGAGAGCGATATTATTTTGCAGTAGCATAAAACATTTTAACACTATTCATTGCCAATATCTTCATCTGATATTCCACTATAAGCAATAAAATCTGCTTTATTTTATTTGGAACTTATACAAAAAAGTCATACTCAAAGCTGCATGGCAATACTCTGATAGAATTTTTAAACTTCAAAAAGATTTCCAAAGTACTCGTAGAATGCTTTACAGGCTGCACTGCGTCAAAAATCGATGTTACTGGAGAAATACATTACCACTTAGCTATATGCAGATACCTCAAGATGTAGAGAATCAAAAGAAATAAAAATAATTCTTACTGTAATACTATCTCAAGCAACTTTTCTCTTTTTTTCAACAAAATATACCAACGAATGCTTCCATATATTTTTTGCTCCTCTCCAAGAAAATATAAAAGTAAAAACTCCTACGATTATTACTCCCCTGCAACATTCAGTTCATTGAGCGACTATATGCCGTTATTTTGAGAAACGCTAATACCTTTAAAAATATAAGTTATTCTACAAATTCAATATTCATTTATTAGGTTGGCAATACCAAAGGCTGAGCATTGTCCAATGTGAACAATCGAACCGTCGAATCTGCGCATGAAGATAACATCATCGCTCTATGCGGATGCATTGACAACCCAACATGGCGAATGGTACTGCACAGAGATAGTAATAATGAGAGAAACAGCAACCATGAACACCCATTTTTGATATAGCAAAGGCGAAGGACGAATGCATAGCATATCATAAAAAGATTCGATGGCAACTACGGAAGACCAATATGAAGCAACAAAAATCATAAAAGAATAAGTTTCACATCTTACTAAGATAAGAAAACAAATTAAGTTCAGTCATCTCATCCCAAGACATAATGATGTCAAGCTGATCATATTTATAAAAAATAGTAAAGCAAGAAAGACTCAAATCACAGTATAAAAGTTACCTTGCCGGAAGCGAAAAATTATGTATGTAGGCATTTTCCACAATATCCCAACATTTTATTGAACCTGAATTACACCAAATATAAAGCTCATCAAAACGGATTTTCATTTTTTATACTGCCAAACTCAAATTCAAATCTACACATATGCAAAGATATATGCATATTTTTTTCATACATAAACAGAAACGCCAATACACAAGCAAAAAATATATAAAGAAATTGTCATAATCTTTTCTGCGAATAATTTGCGGAATAAAGTTTTCTAATTGTATTGCAGCGAGTCCTAGCTATAAGATACTATCTCATTACGTATTCTACTAATTAATTTAGACTTTTTAAAAGCAATCATTCTATCGAGAGTGAAGACAATTTACCTAATTTTAAAAAACAGTTTTTACGCTCTATATACGACGAATTTCATCAAAGATACATGGGGGCAGAAGATAGGAGGATGAGCAAAAAATTAAAAAAATTTGTATTTTACAGTGAAAATAAAATGCATGTAGTATAATACATAATAGCTCTTAATTTTTCACTTGTAAATGTATCTGTTGTGGTTTTGGCGACACAAACGCACTGCTTATTATTCTGATGCACAAATCGTATCACTTCTGCTCCACCCTTTCTGGAATGAAGCGTTCTAGAGCATCTGCAAGACAGCATCGCTTATACTAAATTGACGGAATATCTTTCAAGGGTAATTTCACACATATTACAGCACAAGTCCAAGAAATCATGTGGAAACATTGAAATGATATATGTAGGCTCTCCTAAGTATTTTGGCACTGAAAAAGGAAGCACAACTGCAAAAAGTGTTTTTGGCATATTAGGCAACAAAGAGTAGCACTTACTCCCCAGATGAAGAAGAATACAAGTATATTGATTCATCTTCAGACGAGGTTATCAAGAAGTCACCATCTTTATCCCAGTCCATACTATTCAAAGGGGTGCAGCTATCCTTGAATGCCCGAGAGACTGCAAGGCTTCAAACAAATGCACGCACAACAACTGAAGCGAAATATAGGAGTCCTTGCATAAAGAAAATACAAGATACAATTGTTACACTATATGTAGTATATTTGGATATATACATGCTAGGAATGTAAGAATGAAAACAAGTAAAATGCATATAACAAAGTTTCTATTTTTGAATAGATACTTTTTATAAGAAGAGCGGAAGATTCATTAGAGAAACATTCATTCTGCATCCAATGCATTGTAAAAATGCTAAGTCGTGCAACTGAGTAACAATAGCATATTTAATCAGAGTGACCAACAGCTCCTTTTGAACTCCGATGCCAGCGTCCCCCTTATAGCATTGAATTGTCTCCCATTTTGAGGCATTTTTCAACATAATAGAAAAAAAGCAGAGACAACTGTTAGCGCAGACAACGGAAAAATCAACTAGCTGGCTGAATTTTCTCGATTCTTATAACTGCTTCTACCCGTATGTTTTTGCAGTACCAAATGGACTTTACCTTTGAATTACGCTATCATCCAATGCAATTCGATTGGGTTTCTTGCATGTAGATTCCATTTTCAGGTCATATAGACGATAAATTTATTTGAAGCATTGTTAAAAAAGGTTGTTCTAAATACTGCCTTTTTCAACATAGGGTGGTAATTGATAGAAGAACACGAAGCTTTCAAAGAACGTAGATGTACAGCATGTTTTGAGAATGCTGAATGGGGTACATTACTGTGCATAGCAACTTTGGCACTCCCAACTTTTGAGGCATCTTTTTCTTGGAATTAAATTGTACTTGCTGATTTTTGTTATGAGGGGCATTTGTTAACCACTTTTGAATAAGTGTGGCAACAAAGAGATAGAGGGACCGCATCACTTCGCATCTACTAGATCGCGGCCTTAAATATACTAAAATTAAAATCGCCGTAGTCAATTCATTAAACAGTAAACAATGCTGGAATAAATAAGCCGTTTCTTAAGAGTATCCTACATTTATCCTGCTCTTTTTCGTGTCTACCTCTGTGAAACCGACGATGGGTAGACAGCAAAGAAAAAATATGAACTAGAACCTATGCATTGTTTTTCAAGTACGCAAAAAATTCACCGAGCGATAAAAAAAAAGAAGTACTTTTTAGCTATCATATTATTGTATGAAGAAAAATTCGAGAGAATGTTTTCCTTCTTTTTTTCCCTTGCTTAATTAAGTTGATAGCGTATTTTAACAGCAAAGAAAAAACGACCGTAAAGTGCGGCAGGGTCTACATTTTCCAGAAAATGAATTATAATTTGTTTCGTGACAAAAAAGCATTAAATCTTTCTGCGGGATACCTATTAAACTTCTTTCACCTTTTCTGGTTATTGCTGTTAGAAAGAGTAACGCCACACACAATGTCTAAGCTACCAATTCTATTCAGCAGTGTTTCACAAATTTGAGCAAAGATGTTACTTATTACTACTTGCAATAGGAACAATTAAATAGAGGATCAATAGTGCATACCTTTTGCGTAGTCATAAAAGCAATCAATAGTTTGGAAGGACTTTTTCTTTGATGAATTCTGCATGTAGACGAAAACTGGTCAAAGTAAATAATTAATTCTAACGCCTTGGAATGTCAGCCTAAATAAACTTTCAAAATAGCTAAATTCTATGTCTAAATGGTCATTTAAACTGCTAAATGTATCAAAACAAAAAACTAGCATCTAGATACTATCGTGAACTGTGCTGAAACAAATGTTTTAATACTTCAAAATTGCTGCTTGTTATGACATTCCTACAATAGTTAAAAAAAGTAAGCATTCCATAAAAAAATTGACAATTTGGGGCCGAAAGAAAAAGAGAGAATTGCATGTGCTACTATGGAATGACACAACAATTAATTAGTTCATTTGAATTGTTACCTGCGGAGCATGAATAGTAGGTACGTTATTTTTCTCCTTTTTCTATCTCCGGTTCAAACCCGGTTTTATCAAAAATGGCGATGATGTTGCCATGCAAATCTCCGAAAGTAAAATTGCATTGTGCTGTGATGTTCTGAAAGCTGATAGTTGGTACAAACTTGACCCGACAAGGGGATTGTAACAAATGGAATTGTAGCGTATGCAGATAGTAAATAAGAAATGTTTAATTAGAGTTTAGGTTAAGTAATTAATGCTAGGTTAAGTAAGTAATGCTAGGTTACGTAATCAAATTTAGGCTAATTAATTATACCGTGAGTAAGTAATGTAGGAATGAAAGTGAATTAATGAAAGGATATATGTTAGGAATAAGTTAAACCATGCGGAAAGTAGTTGCGGAATAACCCCGGTAGTAGTGGAAGGTAGGATACGAATTGACTAGGTCTGTATTTGAATGCGCCCAAATACAACGGACGTTGACGAGCAACCAAGAACATTGACAACTAACATACTCGTAGAAGTAAACGCAGAATCGGAGCTAAAGGGGGAGCGAGTAAAGTCAGTCTTTTTATTCTAGTCTTTTCTACTAACAATTATTTATACGCCATTAGGAAGAAAATATGTTTTTCTCGAACTAGTTTAGTCTAACTTATTTTAGCATGCTTCATCTTCCAATATTCCCTCGATTAAATATTACCCAACATTATTAGTTTGTCTATTCGCAAATTCCTTAGTTGCTGCTTGGAATTGTTTGTCACATACTCTGTTCAATTGTTTACTTATTGTAGCACGTAAAAATTCAACTCTCATCTACACTGAAGAGCTCATCTCTTACATTCGTTCCCTATAGAACAACAGAGATAATTCAAAATATCTCAATCTTAACACCTAGTCTATTATTACTTCATGTATTCGCGCTTATGCCCTTTCCTCTTACATTATTTCACCCTTACTGCGTATTACACAAACTTGCAATTATCCCAATCGTACTAACAGTAATTATCACAGTCTGGTAAAACTTACAATTATCTCAATCGTTCTAACGGTAATTATCACAATCTGGTATTAAACTTCTACGAAACTTACTCACTACAAACATCACCATAATAGAATTGTTACATGTTGTATTAATTAGCTGCAGCCCGCTCTTTTTCAGCAGGAGAAAGGCAACAAATAAAGCCATGTATGAGAAAAACAGAAAATGGATAGCGGATAATTTTAGTGGAAGCACAATCTGCAGACAAATTTCAACCCTAGTTCGGCTTGCTAACAAATTTCAACCCTAGTTCGGCTTGCTAACAAATTCAAGATATGCTACCCTTTATCTTCACAGGCACCACACTTACCCTTGTTTCCAGTAAAGCAAGATATTTCAAGTACAATGCCCAAAGGGCAGATGTTAAGTGAAAAAAGAATGTCTCCGAAGAGCTTCCAAACGTTAGAAACATATTTCATCTGACAAAGAATGACTTCTGCCTAATAAACTATCGGAGAAGATAACGAATCCCGTTACATCACATCCGGAATCTGACTGGCGTGCAAAACGTAAACAAGCCAAAGTAGAAACTTTTCTCAAATCAAAGAAGTAGGAATCGCACTCCTATAGGCAATGTAATAGCAATAGACTCGATGCCATTTGAAATTTTTGAAAAGCAAGCACCCTTGTAATGAATTCCTTTGAATTTGTTATGATTAGAATTGGAAGCAGCGAAAAGGACGCAAAAATTCGCGTAGCTCATTCGTAACTCAACAACAGTAAGCAGACTTACTTATCACGCTACCTCGATTTTTAGTTTCACTGCATCAATTCGGGGCGGGTTCTAGCGTGCGTGGTGTACGTGAAGCTAAAGGGGACAACAAACCCCTTTGAAATGGAAACATTGTATTGTGCAGTCTCTTTGTGAGCATTTAGAGCATTATTTTCAAATATATCGAACAATATATGTGAAAACGCGAGCGAAAATTTGCTGAAATCCCTTTAGTGCAAATTAATATTTCTATTGGCATATGAAAGGAATTTCGAATCGTAAAGTATTCGTATAGAAAGAAAGAGCTATCCTCTCTTGGAGGCCTATCTACTTTGCCTCTTTCAGCTGTCGTGTGGTAATGAATAATGTAATGGTGTTTGAGTGGCGCTTCAGGAATGCATTCTTAATTTCATACTTACACAGAAACGAAAAACTTCCAATTTTTGGAGCCTTTCTTGTTCACCCGAAAAAACTGATCTTGTATCCATAATCTTGTTTGTAGAGCAGCTTCGTTTAACTCTCTTTAATTCAAGTAATCTTCATTCATTATAGTCTCTCAAGATGCGAATCCGGCAATTGTCTTCGTATCTTTCTGATGAGAAACATCGCCATAAGTTAAACTTGGAAGAATTGCGGGGGATACGACTAGGTATAGATGCACTTTCCTGGTTGCGGTCCCTTACAAAGCTTAAAGATCCTTATTTGAGCATTCTCGGCGGCTTGCCACTGTCGCTATTCCCAGTAATTGAACATCAGCTCTCTCTTTTCAAGAAATTTGACATTGAGCCAATTTTTATTTTTGATGGAATACAAAGTCCCACCCACAATATGTTTGTCGCCCAAATCCCTACTTCCTTTGCTGAAGGATGGTATAATTATTCTAATGGAGACATAGAATCTGCGGAACAAAAGTTCTCGCATGCTACATCTCGCTGCACCACTGATACGGTATCCGTGGTTCTACAATTCCTCCGATCAAATAATATTCAATGCTTGCGGGTACGCGTGAATGATTGAGGTTTCTATATGCATGTGGATAGAGCTAACTGCTTACAGTTGCTAGTGAAGACAGAGAGAAGCCCGCATCACTGCTAAAATAGAGCAGAAATCTTGTATTACATGAGGATATTTATGAGTACTATTTTTTTGCCTTCATTGCTTTCTGCATGTATAGGCTCCCTATTTCAGCTGCCCTCAGTTGAATTATTGTTTGGAGAACCGTCTTATTCACGCTGTATTTGGTCCTCCAGCTCTGTTATTATATGGCGTTAAGCAAGTTATCTTGAATATAAAGTGGGAAGAGGGAACCGCTTATTGGATCGATTTTCATACTTTACTGGAAGTAAGTTAACGATTTGTATTCTTATTGCATTATTTTTCTAGCCGTATATTTTTTTTGGGGAAATGTGCCCACCCATGGCTCGTTCAACTCGTAAAACGAAACGATATTGGTTTAACACGCTTATGTGTATTTTTCTCTCTAGGGATGGAATTGGCTGGCTAAAAATCAATTTTTGGATGCTTGTCTGTTAGCGGGGACTGAGTTCAATTATACGTATCCTTATCTAGATTATTCTGCACCGAAAGAAGTATTAGGAGTTGCGGGGCAGCAATCCTCCCCTGATGTAAACTCTGTTTCCAATGTATCCCTTTATGGAAAGCATGCCAATCCTCCTGTAGAAAATGAGAACGTGCATTTTCATTTTGAAGCTGCAATCGATTTGCTTAAAAAAAATTCGATGCCTTTGTTGTTCCAGAGAATAAACTCTCCAGATTATTCGCGTTATCCATTATATATCCAAACATTTAGTGATTGCAGAGCTCTTATCCAATTTCCAGCCGTTTTACAGCTTGTAAGAAAAGATCAAAATAGTCCCATTGTAGACTTTCCAGAGGATGTCCGCAGGATTCTACCCAAAAATTTTTGTAAAATTTTGGGCCATCGATTGCCTGACTCTTTATATCTGCTAATGGCCGATGGATTAATCTCTCGGAAGTTGCCCACAGTGCTTGCATTTGGTGAATGGTTGTATAGAGCTCACCCTGCAGTTGTTTCAGTGGAATATTACGAAGCAATCTATGATATAAGAGAATATCGGCGTAGAGCCCTTGGTAGGTCAATGAAATAAAAATTATGATACTTATTTAGATTGTGTAACTAACTGTATTGCGTTTAAAAATTACTTTATATTTGAATATCTAAATGGGTGTTCATCCTTGTTTTTTGTTGGCTCCATTCTATCTGTGGGATCCTATCAACATTATTAATTATTTTGTATTGTATAGGCCTTATAGCCCTTCGTCTACCTCCTATTTTCCGAGAAACGCCCATTTTATTCTCTCCTTTACCTTCCTTCTGTTTATCTGATCCTAACGAGTCTTCCTCTTTATCCATTGATCTTAGTTACTCCGCATTAAAGTTTTGGTCTTTCACCGCTGTGGATGTACAACAAGAAATGGAACGACAAGGCTGTAAAAAAATAAATTGGAAATTTGCCTTGGGATGGTACATCCACTGTTTGCAATGGGGCATAGCTTTATATGAAGAAACGGTTGAAAATAAGAATTTTTGGCCAAATTTGGCTGATCATGATTTTCAAAGTATAGTGACTCTCGTCTATTTTATGCTTTTGGACAATTTAGGGTATATTACTCCGGATGGACGCATGACGGTATTTGGTCTTGTTCTTCTTGATGCTACTGATGATTTTCAGGTTAATTGGCAATTTGAAAACTGTAAAGCAGACTGCTTATAATTTGTTTTTTGTTTTTTTTTATATTTCTGTGTTTAACTATCGACTGTGATACGAATTGCTTGAAAATTTTTGTCTGTATCCTCATTTTGCCTCATCATGGTTGCTCTTTTCTACTACAGTGGGATATCCTTTTCAAATTTTTTTAATTTGGGTAGGGTGAAAGGGATAGTAGAAGGAGGGGACCTATTTTTGATTTATGAAGTTAATCTTTTTTAACTAAAAATGACTTGCCCTCTTTTTATGTTTGTACCAGGATGATGCCTTTATTTCATTGGAACTCATGAAATTTGGAATGTTGATGGGGGAACCTTTGCTCATCAATGAGGATATATCCTACCAAAAGTTTCCTCAATTAATTAAATCCATAGAGACAAAGAGAAAAGGTGCAAAAATATCTCAGATATTGCTTTTGAGCCGTGTCATGTCATTATTCCCCATGCAATTAAATCCAAAATTGTGTCCATGGGTAGCCAATGTTGACTTTGATTTGGCTGGCTATCATTCGGTGGTGAAGATATTAATGCGAGGCTTGAACAGTCTTTCAGAAGCATGTCTTGCAAATATTTTGTTGAGGGATATAAGGAAAGTAAGTTCAATTTAACGCGTTTTCTCCCTTCTTGTATGCAATATAAATACTGATGAATTTGGGCCAAAATTGATCCCCCACTTTTGTTGCAATGCTCCTTCTAAATGTACTAAATGTACTTTTTTCATTCCTATGAGGTGACTTATACAGCGATAAGTTGAATTCTTGAGAAATCATTATCTCGTCCCTCTTACATAACTGAATTTCTTATACTCTTGTTGTTTCCAATTTCATCGCTAGCTATGCATCTTTTTCATGTTGGGTGTCTGCGATGTGTCTCGCCTCGTATTTTTCATTTTTTGGCCTTCTCTCAGCTTCGTATCATTCCTCCAGATGTATATCGTCCGGATGCACCCTTGCTGCCTTTTTTTTATCAACGCCATAACTGCATGGGAATTGTTGCAAAATTTTTCTTGGAGTATCCATATGCCATTGATTCAAAATCTACCTCTAAGGTTAACTTAGATTTTCTTGGACAGCATCCTGGTAACTTCTATTGTAATGAAACTTTGTGGAAAATGTGTGTGTTCATTGTTTCTGCTCCCCCTTTTTTGTGGGGCTGGTTTCTGTGTCAAAGTCGTGTTTTCATCGATTTCTGCCGCTTCCTCGTATAATTTACTTCCCACTATAATTTCTTCTGCAAATGCATTAAAAATGCTGTTTAATCAAATGCGTTGGCATTTTATTTTTAACTTAAGTGTCTATTTGTAAGCACAACTTCGGAGGATTTGTTTAGTCAAGTTATAACTGTTTTGATCTTAATATAATGCAACTTAACGCTATTTCAAATAACTTTTATTGCTGCAATGACACACGCAGCACTTTGTATAAGTATTTTGTCTTTGTATAAATCATTAAGCCGATGCTTCCTTTACATTTTATTGTTTATTTAGGTGGTTTTAATAAGTCCAATCAAGAATTACGAAGGCTTCCCGTTTTTGAAAAGATAATGAAAGCACATTTTAAGAATTGCTTGGACCCTGTCTCTGATCTGTGCTATGCCATCAAATTTTGGTTCAAACAATACCAGTTGATTGTTGCCATTAGTAATGGCGGATCGGATGCCAATGAATTGAAAGAAAACATGGAACGCTGCACTGATCTGTTGAAAACACAAATAAACTTTGTTGGTCTAAATCAGCACGAGAATTTTCCAAAGGAAATCGATTTGTGATTTTCATTTGCATTTTGGACGTAAAGTGGCTGAAATGCTGTCTGAAAGTTTTCTGTTTTGATAGATTTCTTGTTTGATTCTGTCAAAACTCCCCCTGAATCATACTTCAAATGATTTATCCATAGAAATACCTTTTAGTAGTAATTTCTCGCAGTATTTTCATACCTACTCCTTTTATTATGAAAGCATTATAAGAACAAGTCAACACTCAAATTTTTTGTGTTGATAGTGCTGTCAGTGATCAATTATTTCAAACTCACAAAAGAGTTGCAATTGAAAACCTGGTATGAGAATTATTAATGGTATATTTTCTCTATAAATATACCATTAATAATTTTCATACCAGGTTTTGAAGTCTTCCAAAAGCTCCAGAGGCAATAAATAGTCAACATAATTTATTTATCTTCGATTTTATTTTCACTAATATCTCAGCAAAAAATCAAACATCTGGACAGAATATTAACAAGAAAATCCAATATTGATTGCTTAATATGAACAAAGCAAATGAATTTTTTATTTTTCTTATGTCTAATGGTATTCATGGGTTTGGTATTTTTTTCATTCTGAAAAACCACAACTTTTGTAGAAAAAATCTGGTAAGTTGGCTAATCCTGCTATGATTGAAATTTTAACGTTAAACTATTTCATGCAACAAGTGCCTATTTGGGTTGAACCACGTTTGGATACTAGTTTAAAAAGCGCACCAAGCATTCAAGGATCTCTACACGTAGAATAGAAGAATGCTATGCTGCAGTTTCCGTAAGCCCATAGTAGTTTTGACTAAAAAATTGAAAACTATCCGTTGCAGCAATTTTTTCTTCCCTTTTATTTTACTGCAGATTTAATGCTTTTTTCATGGTGTAGTTTGCTGCATTATGTTCACTCCTTGTGCACATCTCCGGTGCTTGTAGGCGTTAATATACTTGGGTCCTTTTTGGAGAAAGTCATTTTTTTGCCGAACAAACTTGTAAAACGAGATAGCATGAAAGAGGATAATATATTGATTATCCAGCAATTTGTGCTAGCAAAAACAAATACAACAAAGCACAAGAGTGATACAAATGTAAAGCTTGTTGTAAGTGATATGTGCAGGTAAGGAAAATGCTGTGTGCTATTGTTCAATACATTTCATCTTCTCAGATTAACTCGGAAAAAATACGAGTGAATAACTTTACTACTGGCACTTTTCAGCGCTCATGATAATAAAGACCTTCCCGTCTAAGCTAAATAATGCCACAGCCACATTTGGAAAGATCCATCATATTAATTATCTTTTGTTAACGCTATTTACCTCTGTCGTGTCAAAATGAACCATTTATATGGCTATTGCAATATCTTATAGTTCTTCCAAATAATACATTACGAAGTTCGTAGTAAAACTTCATTGCAAGAAATGAGAGAATAAATATTTTCCGGCGTAGAGAAATGTTTTTCATTTTACCAAGTGCAAAGATATAATCCACCTAGTTATAAGCACAGTTAGATTCCTCGTTTTCTTATAGGAAAAGGAGGAAAAAGAAAAAATATTCAGCAATTTCGCTATCAATAGTAAAACAAAAGTGGTCATGCACTAAGTAACGTAAGAGAAAAGAGAGTCCTAATTATTAAGAAATGGCCGATGTTTACTATGAGTGGCTACAACAAAAGGGCCCCATTATGCGTTTCTTCGTAACTAAATACGGTGTAAAATTTTGAATTAGTATTTACCCTCATATTATTATGCATTGCGCTTCCAACTGTTTGAAGTGAATTTAGCTAGTTCATCTACTTGTGGGTCATTTTGCAAAATTGAATATTATCTCCTATGGAATTCAATGTTCACGGGGCACGCATTAATCATGCTGCTACGTTTTTTGGGCGAAATCAATTTTTGCGGTTACCGTGTAATTATATGAAAACAGCAATGCAAACGAACAGATTAAAGCATGTTCTGCTCCGAACCAATCTACAACTGCAACGTAGTAAAGAATCAAACACAATATACTAAGGCAAATTTTACCACTAGCACATTTCTGCGAGCACCATGAAATGAATCTCTTGGACTGTAAATAGTTTTTGCTTTCCCTGCCATAATTGTTCTACTGAAGATTAGAAACTTTTCATAATTTCTTGCATCACTAAACAATACATTCTAAAGTTGCACAATCTCCTAAAAGCATTTTATCAAACCTAACGGAGAGTTTGATTGCCATGCTATAATCGCGGCGAAGATTGTCTTCTTTTCAAAAGTAGTGAAAATTGCCCTGATTTCTCCCTTACTTAGCCGATATGCCACTCCACCTCTTCTAATTCGTCATTCCTCACAATCATTTCACACTCTCGTGAGGGAATTCTCAAGTTTAGCGAGTGATAGTTCTCCGAAGTATTCATCTTCCCTGTCTCAGCAGAAATCTATTTTTGGATATGATTTTCAAAGTCAAAAACCGATATATGGTTATTATTGTACGCAAAGTGACTCTGTAGTACTTTGTGAAGCGCGGATGGAGGGGCCTTCCGTGCCGTGGTATTCTTGGGGAGAACTGAAGGTAGTGTACCAGCTGGCATTTTCTGCGGATCCAGAACATTGGCAAAGCGCGATTAACAAGGTAAAGTTTTGTATGTAAGTCAAGCGCTTTTACACGTAATAAGACCTTAGCTGATGGGCACTGTTTTTCTATTAGATTCCTTCCTAGAAGGTTTGCTTCTCTATTTTTTTGATGAGATGGGAACTCCTCAGAATTGACTCTAGTATCCAATGTGGGCTGAGCAATCGATTATTAAAATGAACTAAGAGCCTGAATTGATCAAACTGAGCGATAGTTAGATTTGCAAATAGAACCTGTATTATCAATACCCTCAATGAGCCTGTAAATAATTAGCGTATAGGCTTACTAATTGTGCTGCCTAATTCGGTTCTGCTTGTTCTTTGTTCACTTTGTGATACGAGTAATACGTATTTCTGTGGGTATGAGGAGGAAAGGATGCTATCATAGCGTGAAGGAATAATGAAGAAATAGCGTACTTTTTGTTCCTGCTAATAGCCTGTAGAGATTGGCTACGTAGTGCGGATACATACGGATACAGTCCTCTCAAGTTGTACTCAAGAAAGAAACGTTTCTTAGAGCGATTCTCTAATATGTAATGATGGAGGTACTCTAGTAACTCTGTATAGTTAGGATAGTGTCCTTTTCAAATGTTTTTCTCTTTCCTAGGCTTGCTTGTTTTAGTGATAATCATACTCCCAAGTACTTCACTATACGCAAATAATTTTTGTAAAAGAGTGTTGTTAGAGAGATACAACAGCCTCTGTTGGTTAATTGTATGTTGCGTCTACAAGTAAATTATTAATATTTGGTGATAAGAGTTGCTCTTTTTTTGTTCATATTTTACAAGCCGTGCAAGGTAAAAGAAGATGTTTTTTTATAGTGTGAGAGTTATCCTACAGGGCTTTTTTTTTCCAATAGCAGCAGATTAGGAGTCATAGACATTCATCCGTGTTGCTTACGCATATATATATTTTTTTAATATTTCAAAAGGCATTCCTTAGTTAATTTACATTCTGTGATGTACTGTCCCATCTATTTGTAGATACTTGCCTGGGAAAATCGTCAAAAACTACCTGTTGCTATTGATTCCACGGTCCATTTGCTGCAAATGATGACTAAGGACGCGTATGATCCTAGCATTCCTTTCATTCATATTTTTTTTGTCAGAGAATAATCGTAAATTCTGTCCAAATGTGTAAATTTCTTAAAGAAAGGATACAAAAAGTATTTTATTTTATTGTTTTGCATCTAGTATCCGTATGAGGCGAGTTTCTTGTATGTCTTCTCCTCAGTTTTCCCTAAATAGTTCATTTTGCTGGAGGCTCATAGTTCAATGTGAACCGTAGTATATACTATTGGACAGCAGTCGTATTTTTGTTTTGAAATAAAAATTACTTTCTACATGCTAAGCTATCTCAAACTGGGCTTACACTTTATCTATAGTTTGTATGACTTTGCTCTCAAATTTTGAGAAATCCATTACTGCCGCTGAAGAAGCTACTCTAGCAGTTTACAAGGATCAAAAAATGAAATTTTTGTATTTCTTTTTACAGATATTTTAATACTCGTACGGAAGTGCAACGTACCGTTATAGAATTGCGTTTATCGTACGCTTTAGTGATCATAAGGTAGGTTCATTATGAATAAAATATCTTATTCTAGTGGAGACATGTTGGATGGAAGGAGGAATCATCCTCAAGTGAGAGTTTGTTCTCTCCTAAGAGTATTCTGGGAAATTTTATGCTTTTATAGTCCTGTTTTCAAGAGGCGATGGAATCTCCGTATAACTTAAGCGATAGGGTATAGTTTATTCTTTTACCTTGAGATGTTTTTTGTTTTTATCTATTTCTTGAGTCATGTATTTATTGAAACGGAGCTTCTTGTTATATATTTTATTTATCCACATTTGTATTTTCTTCAATTATGAAATTGATGGGATAGCAATACTTTTTATGGGTGTGAAGAGGTGAGTTCTGGTTGATACATTCTGTAGAAAGATCTCCACTATATCCTACCACATTTTTTTCAAGTATAGTATGCTGTATTTTTTATTTCTATCCTTCTGAATGCTTATAAATATCTTTAAGAAGGGAGAAAACTCTAGCAAGGTGTATGTTCCGTATTTAAGTATCTAAAAGCTTCTAAATATTATCAAATTTGAATTTTGTAGGCTTGTAAATCATTTGGTTGAGCATCAGCAAATGGGGGCCTTTGCCCGCTCTGTGCGTGAGATGGCCGCAGAAATTAATTTGCCATCTCTTCTTGTTGATATTCGTCACCAGGCAACCCACTCGGATTTACCTTCTCTCTTTCTCTTACGAAATGGAGTTACTGAAGCTCTCTGTTACTTGAAAGAAAAGTATTGGTTCGCTCTCCTTGTTTCATATACAAATGGAAACGACAGTTTTAACCGCTTGAGAGATTTTAAAAAATAAATAAAGTACCCTACAAACCAAAAAATTGTAACAATGATAAATATAGATACACAGAGTGCAAAATTAGGATGATTAGTCTATATGAACACACTTTCTAGGGTATACTCACGATTTTAGCCTATATTCAAGGATTTACTAGAAACAATGAAATATAAAGGAGAATACCCTTATTAAAGAGATCAAGGGAAGAAAGCGATCTATACTCTTATTTTTGTTGTGAAGGACTATGAGAAGAGGCTTGAAATATGGATTTTTTTGTTGCTTAGGATCCCTCAAATACACCGGTTGAACGTCTTGTGTGATGATGCAAACTTTGATACGGTACAAAGACTATTAAAAGCGTTTCATGGCTTCCTTTGCCATAAAAGAATGTATTCATCGATCTCTCCTTTTGAAAAATCTCCCTCTTTCATGAGTGAAGAACGTGTGTGTGTGATTTGGCATACGAAGTTTGGTATAAGAGTGGGAATCGTTATTTTATCAAAGAGAGTCTAGAAAACTGTTTCCCATGCATTTTTTCTTTTTTATAAAAATAGTCTATACCTTTTAATATGCTTTACCTATACGTTTATCTATCGTTTCAAATAGTATCTATATTCCTATGTCCATGGATATAAAGAATGATGGTAAAGAATTTGTACAACGTTTCCTGCAGGTCTATGTGAAGGGCCTCTATGCTCTTTTAGCGCAGATTCGAAGCTTGTATTTCTCAAAAGATATTTCTCATGATGAAATCATGCAGCTTCTGTTGCATACTTTTGGTTCAAGAAGCCTGCCAATCCGTAGGAGAGATCGAACGAAGTTAGAGAGTGAGAGGACGCATCATTCTCTTTCAAATTTTGCCACAGATATACCCACCGAGGCTTCTTCCCTTGAGAAGAGAGGGATAGTAAAGAAGGATGGAAAGAAACGGAAGATCCTTCCCCAAAATCATTTTTTTCAGCATTTACAGGCGACTATGCCATCGAACACGCTGCCTAAGACGAATGATGCGTTTGCAATTCCTGGAAAAATTAAATCAAAGAAAGGCATGAAACGACATGCTGTCTCCGTAGAAGGGGTTACAGAGTATCCAGAAACGCCTGTGGAACTCTCCTGTTCATCACGAGATTCAAAAATTGGAGCCATACCATGTACAAGGAAATGCATAGAGGTCAGCTTACTAGAGAGGTACTTCCTGCTCAGAGGATAGAAAGGGATGCACAGAGATCATTTTGTTTGTTTTTTTTTTTTGCATCTTTGCATGCATTTTTGAATATCTCATAGAAAAGAGGATTTAGCTAAATAATCTTTTGTGAAAGATGTTTCTGTGGTGTGAAGGGTTTGAATTAGCCTGCCATTTGCTTTTCTTGAGCATACAACGAGAAGATTCTACATCTTACTTTCTTTTAAGAAACTACGGCCAATAGTAACCTTGAAAACTTTCCATGTGCTTGATATTTTGGATGTACATACACTTTTGATCATAGGATTATCAGCATGCCCCTGTAAATTTGTCAGATTTACCAAAAATTTTGCGTGATATTAGGAAACTTATCCCTTTGGATGTGGATGAAAATCGACTCCTCAGCTATGTTGTTGAGTGTTTGATGGCCTTGCATGATTGTGAAGAACATCCATTCATTGCTCTCTTCATATACACTATCCTTGTGTCAACCTCTTATAATTTCAGTGTCAAGTAAGTTAGAATAGGCTACTAATGATTTCTTGAATGGTATCCTTTGGCTATAGCCGTAGTAAATCCAATAGCGGTGCATTTCAATCCCATTTTCATGTTCTACTCACTTTAAAAGCTCTCCTCTTTGATACAGTTTTCACCTGTAGGGGTAGTTTTGTGTGGGTTTGAATCTTCCCTCTTTTTTCCATTTCATTTCTTCCTCTCCATGCATGTTTTAGTATAGCTTAGAGGATATTTTTGATCTTCAACGTGATTATCATAAAGCGTGTTTATGAATTTGTTTTGAATGCGCTTGCACCAATGGAATATTTCACACGTATTTTCATTTCAGAATGGTTGCTCAAATCATTTCAATTTTAATGGATCTCCCAGATGTTTTGACCGAGACTTCTCTTCCCAATAGTGTGGATGTACGATTTGAAACACACACAGAGCGTGCTACTCATCATCCTGACCATCCTGCTTACAAACGTATATATTTGTGGGATTCTATTGGGGATCATTGGAGAGGCCATCGACGGTCCAAAGAGGGAGTATCCGCAGGAATTTCAGCTTTTTCAAGAGTTTCTAAAGATTCAGGATTTGTGAAATTTGGCAATAAAATTGCTTCACGCCTCTGCCAATGGTTAAGACGACTTTTAGTTTGGGAAACTTCCAGTGAGTCTCAATCTAAAAGTATGAAAACTATAGAAGGCAGCGATGTATGCGTTACTACTAAATCCGATGACCCGAATATTCCTCCTATTTCGCAAGGTTCAAAGAGATTCCATAATTCAGTCCATAATTCAGTAATGACAGAATCTCCTTCGAAGATCTCAATAATTTGTACTACAATCCTACAAATTTTAACGACTACTGAGACCCGACCTCCTCTTGATCTAGAGCGGCTATGTTCCGTCATTAAAGATGGCCAAAATCGCCTTCAACTTGCCTCTACTGTCCTAAGTAAAGATATTGAAAGAATTTGTTTCAATACCATAATAGAATATGCAGAGTATTCTTCATTTTTGGATGTGAAGGAGCCACAGGTATCAATAGCAGCCTCCTCCAATCGGATAGATGTAACACACGACAAGGAAACCTGTGTTACACCCATTGTTTCTGTGGGTGAGGATGAGGAAGATTTCTCTTGCTTTTGTGCAGAAGGGAAGACTTTAAAGCGTATTTCTAATAGAAGGGATAACATGGGAGATACTGCTATAGTTCGCAGTAGAAGTGAACCCCCTTGCAACTTTTCTCGATCGAACTTCTCCGAAATTCCTATTCACCCAAACTCTATACAAAATCGGCGGCACAAACGGTTTATGAATCGTGTTCTCTCCCTCATGACTATCTATAGATCTGCTTCTATACGTTCTAAGCAGTTTATTTGGTTGTTTTCTTGTGTAGATTCCTTGGTGCATAAACGATCAAAAGATGTGCCATCCCTGCACAGTGTACGTACATACTGGCAGCCGTCTTATCTATGCGCCTCCTTTTTCTGCATACTCTGAAGAGTCTCTTTTTCTTATTATGTGTGTGTTTTTGTTCTGAATACATTTAGTATACTCGTCGTTGTTGATGTTTTTCTTGTTTGTACATAAATGAAGAGAAAATTTGACTGGAATATCCCTCTTTTGGGGAGCAGAATATTTTTATAAATAAATGGATTAGGTTGTGTAGAGGCTACTCTATAGGATGGCCTCTTCAAAACCTGCGATAAGGATTACATTCCATAAATATTTGGTTTTCTATAGGCCTCGGGGAGTACGTATGCCTCTCTTTGCTATCGCTCACGTGATCGAAACTCTCCTATTCAAATCTGTGAACCTGGAGATGAGACCCTTTGGCTTCTACCTGGAACTTGGTGGAATGCAAAGCATTGGAGAATTGAGCAAGTATATTATTGCTATTTGTAAATAAAAGTGATATGCTATGGCAGTAGGACCGTAGGTTGCTGTTGTTTGTAAATGCAACTTTTTTTCTCTATTTTTTTTTTTGAGAGAGAAAAGAGAAAGGGAAAAACACTTTCAATCGTTTTTCCCTTTAATCGTTTCTCCTTTCAATTTTGGTTTACGATATGATGCTGAAAGGGAATGAATTATTACACTGTACGTTCTTTTAGGAGAAGCTTTGCTTCTCTCGTTGAGTTTGATACTGACATTGCCTATGATTCGCACTGTGGAGAAGTTTTTATCATCCTCTCTTTTAGCATAAATGTATGACACATTTCCAAATCATTATTTTGCAGATATATCCGTGTGTAGCGGCTGTTCTAATCTTTTTGAATACAAGTATTTTAGTGAAAACTTTATTTTTTTCTGCAAAATTGATTGTTTTAGCACTATCGCCGCGTTGCTATCACAAAAAACGATTGAAGGGTGATGTTTGAGTGATTCTCTTTATTTTTATCTCTTCTTCAGCCTCCCTTTTCGAAATGTTACCCCTCCAGTACTTCTGTTGAACTCACTGTAACGAAATGCCTGAAAGATTTGTTCCAATCGTTGAAGAAGATCCAGAGTCGTCGTTTACCTTCTGTTTCTCAAAAATTAGCCTCTGCTGCACTTTCTCCCTTTATAAACCCGTATACAATGGATCGAAGGAAACAGTCTAACCTACAAGGAAAACAGCGGTTGCGTTCTCTGCCGGTTTTCCCTAATCTTGCAGGGAGGAAAGGCTCTTCCTCTAAATCAAGGTTAAAATCACCTGTGGAAATTGCTATCCCTTCTGCTAAACCAGAGGTTACTCGTGTAGAGAAGAAGCCACCCATGCAATTTGCACATCGTCCATCCATGTCTAATATGCAACCAATCACTAACCTTAGTCAATCCATTGTTACTGGCGCAATGGATGATAACGCTGCTACCGATTTTACTAAAAATTCTTTGACTGCCCCTATGAGTCCAATAAAAGCGGATGACCGCTTACAAGAAGCTGAATTATTCTTTGCTGAAATGCTTAAGGAAGATCTTCCGTTTACCAATGCAAGTCTATCACTTTCTGAAGGAAAGGATCATTTTCAGAGATCCTCCTCTATGGCTACTATAGAGTGGCCAGAGGCCATGGAATATCTTGGATATACAAGAGGAACGTAACTCTATTAGATTTCAACTTCTTGTTTGCTCTCTTTAAGGCGATTTCAAGCAAAAGTTTTTATTTGAGTGTTCCTGCCTCCTTGTAATTATCATAAGAAAACAACTTTAAGTTCGGGAATTTGTGATTTAGGAAGGCATTTACAGCGTGCTTAAGCTGCGATTTTTGAAGTATCCACAATTTTGAGTTTGTTGCTTTAATTATTGTAATTAATAAGAGGGAATCAACTAAGCACAGAAACAACTTGAGCAAGATTCTCATGACTAAGCTTGCTGTGTTTAGAACATGAAACCTGTGCATTTACTTGAAAGAAGGGTTTGATGAGTAAGTTACAATTTTTTCTTATGGCAAGGGAAAAGTAGGCGCTAACTTTCCCTTCAAAGCTGAAATTGTTAAAACCTATCTAAGATCTGCAATGCTTCCCGAAGAAGATGGTGAAGTGTGCTATGGCTAGTATGCGGTCTCCTTCGCTATCCACTGCTAGTCATTTGCAGATATCGCTAGTCCACGCAGGATTAGTATTCATTCAAGGATTATTTTTTGAAAAACTGCGTTATATTTCTTTGTAAGCTCTTATCAGCACGTGACAATTCTTTAAGTTAGACTGTAAAATGGGGGATCTAACAAACGCGCTGCAGCTCTTTACCGGGAATAGATGATTTTCTTGCACACTTGGAAACTTCTGTTTAGGAAGATACTTTTCAGTTAGATAATTTTGAATTTTTCTACAAACTCTGGCATTTTAAGCCACAATGGCTCATCAATGTCTTGAAGAGGCATTTTCCTCTAGCATTACTTGGTAACAGAGAAAAGTGATTCGAAAGCTAACTTTCTTTCGACATCTCTTCGTTGTTGCTTCTAGACCTCTTCATTTTTAAGTGATACCCAACCGCTACGTCGTCACCCCTATTTTCGTGTGCATTTGGTTTTTGATTAAAGTTCAATCTATTTTGGATTTTTCTTTGTATTCTGCAACACCTTTCTTTAGTTAAAACTTTCATATTGTGGTTTTTGCTTTCTACTATCTGTAGAAATACTAGAAATTAGCGTACTAGCAAACAGCGGCTCTTCAAAATAAAATAGCGCCCCCCTAGAGGAAAGTTACAGAAAGGTGCTTTCCTGTTTGATTCATGTTAGCGCATTTCTTGGTTCTGCTTTACTGTTTATGATCAATGAATGGAATCATATGATAACAGGCGGAACTTCTGAGTTATTCTTTTTCGTGCATCAAAAGAAATAGTATGCAAATTACCTATATTATATCACGGACACTCCCTCGGCAAGCATTTGCTATTACGTATGCCGCAACTTTTCTCGGCACTGTTATCAACATGTTACTATAAAAGCTGTCATTCATCCAAATGGCAAGTTGTAAGCGACTGATTTCTCGAGGACAGTTATGCCAAGAATGGCTGCCTCGTTTGTGTTGTCCGTACTTTTGATATATTTGGCTACAATACTACACTTTTCCACCTCTACGAGCAAGGTATGCAGCAATTTGTGGTACCCTTTCGTCGTGGGACAGGGAAAAGGCTACAGTTATAACTGGAGGACATTTCCAAGGACATTCATCCAGCTTACATGGCATTGTGCAGATATCTCGCTTGCCAACTCCGTTGGCAATTTCAAATACTCCTACATTTACCATGGATTTCCATTTCGACGGCGATCTTCACAATCACAGGTTGGTGGAATTATGAAGGTATTGACTAATGTAAGCCATTTTTGTTTATGCTTGCAACTACTGTGCAGTAGGGTAGTTTGTTCCGGTGTTTCTTCAACTACTTTTTCAACCTAATGTATTCTGTAATCATGATATTTTTGTATTCTCTTGTATACCGTTGTTGTGTGAGACAAAAGTGTGCTATGGGGTGATCAATAGTTTTCTTCTCTTCAAAAGAGAAGTTTTCACTGCTACATTTTGCAGTACTGGAGGATTAAAATGTAAGAGTGTATTACACTTTTCATGATATAAAAACAAGCTATGTTCACCATCGATTTAGATGAACAATTTAGTTTGTGGTATGCGCTTTTGTAATAATTAAATTTATTTATTGCACAGCCAAAGAGCTTGTGTGCATATTTTGACCCATGCATTCTTGCATGATTAAAGAATTTCTCCTTTTCATTAAGTATATGTCACGTATTGAGTTTCCAAATTTCAGGAATAAGATTAAAAAAGCAAGCTTCATAGTTTTGCTGTAGTTCTTAGCTTTGCTTGTAAATTTGCCACTGTCTGGGGATGTGCCCCTTTTCTCACTCAATAGTCTACTTAGAGCATGAAACATCTCTATGGAATACATTCTTTGCAACTTAAAGTACGTTAGAATATTTGGATTTGCAGCCTCTTATATGTCTTATATTCTAGCAGATGAAAATGGATGAAAGTGTTGAAATACCTTCAAAATCAAAAAAAAAATTTATAAGACCCAATCGTCGTCAAGAAATGCTACGTACTAGAGAGCTTTGTAAGAATTTACCGGATATGCCTGTAGAGGATATTTGCAAGAAAATTCTGGTAAGGTCCGCCCCTTAAAATGTTAAAGATATAAAAAAGAAGAATATTTATCTGATTGTAGAATATATAAGAAAAAAAAATCTTAATCGCTAAAGGATTTTCTAAGGATGAGGCCATCATGCCTTCTATAGAGAATAGAATTCTAGATTCCGCTGTAATGCTAATTGGACGCATGCTTTAGCCTGTTTGATGTATGAGTATTGCAATCTATTCTAAATAAAAGGCAGTTCAGATTTAGTTGATTCCAAAGCAAGGATTTTAAAAAGTGAAAACATCCAAGAGAGAGCGATAGCGTATATACACACTATACTTTGGAAATTTTCATAATATACGTAGTTTAGTGTGGCTTGCAATCGAAAATAGTTTGAGAATTCTACTACTCTGCACACCATTGTTATTTCTAGGATTTAACATCGGAATCTCCGCCTTCAACGGAAAAAAAGCTATATTATGCCATTGAGAGGTAGTCTAAAACATCTTTGTAAGAAATTCAAAGTGTAGACAGTATCTCACAAAAATATTTCCAAGAAATAAAACCTATAGACATAGTACTTTGTAAATTTGCTTCAAACGTAGTCCTTTACATTTTAATCTTTATAAATGAAAGTAAATGGTCATAGTTTCAAACTATTTTTGAATTCCAGATGGTTTCTACTGAAATCTACGCAATTACGGCAGCATCCCCAGCGAGATAATTTTCTTCTGGCCTTGCGGTAAACTTTCTTTTGCCTTGGCTAAATTGTTTCATAAATATAGTAAAATGTCTTGAAAAACGGCATTATATTCATAATTTTGTTTCCAAATAAAATGAATATAAAACATCCGTTCACTCGTTTCACCTCATCGATGGAGGTACTTTTTTTCGTTCATGGTTTGTCTCAAAGTAAGAAAAAACTAGATCTTCGTATAACCTACAATGTATTTTATTATTTTTTGTAAAGATCAAAATATCGTGCATTCACACATTGGCATATATCGAGAATAAAACGTCGAATTCAACATTTCAAAAAAACATATCCAGCAAAAGTATGTTAGCTATGTGTGATGAGAGAAGCTGAATAGTAGTATACTTCTTCTTTGTGCTTCCTTACCTATTCTTTCTTGGACTGAAATCGTATTTTTGCTCTATAATGGCAATTAATTCTTTCTTTTAATCATATTTTTGCTCTATAATGGCGATTAATTCTTTCAGTTTCTGACAAAAGAAACACTTTGAAGCATACTTCTGTAGACAGTAGTAGCCGTGTATAGAGAGTGCTCTTCTTCTGGGTTTTAAATTCCTCTTGTAAACGAGAAAAACATTGTTTCACACTATAAGATGAAGAGAATGGAAGCTATGAGGCATACAAAGAGACTATTTTCTTGGAAAAAAAGTGAATTTTATAGATGAAACAAACTTTCTATGAAATTCTGCATGTGTAAAAAGAGAGACTCTAGTTTCATCTAGTAAAATGTCTATTGATAAAGAAAGATTTCAATAGTAGGAATAAATCATCTTCTCCCACTCTAAGCACCTGGAAATATCATTCCACTCTTATTTATGAACAGTAAAATTATCAAACGCATCTATTCCTGTTTCCTTTTTGTAGCATAGGCTAGTGTGAGAGTGAATCATATCCATCGTTGATACATTCCATCCAAACAAATTTTTTGTAGCCTCTATTGGACACACGGTTATTATACACAGATAGTGTACATGTTTTTCTTTGTAGCCTCCATTTGACAACTTAACCGTATTTATCAAGCTCAATAGGCGTAAAAATGGGTTGATAAAAATGTTAGGAAAAACAGATTCGGGTGACTTGGCCGATAAACTTCTTTTAAATTTATGGAAGGTTAAAGTTGCACTCATTCCATCCGATTTTCCAGTCATTCTCTCAGACTATTTTCGTATTCGATATAGAAGTCTTCTCTTACAAAGAAATAGGCGGGAGGAACAAAATTTCAAGCGAGTCTTGGATTTTTCTCTTTTATGGAAGGTAGAAAGGCTAACGAGAACTGCAATCGTTTCATTTCATCATCCATTGGAGGATAGTTTGATGTGACGTGAGGGTGTATTTTTTATTTTATGAATAGATGTATTTTATCATATTTCCACTGTTTTTGAACCAAGATGTGGCTTTTTACGTTTATTTGAAAGAAATTTTGGAGGTTTTCAATGCTATGGTACTTGAAAAATTTTCTAGCTGTGTATAAAAATTTTAATATTTTTGCTTATACAGTTTCACTTTTCGGGTGGAGAGTCAAGAAATTTTATGTGTATATCTATGTAGAAAAGGCGTGTCATAGAGATGGTATAGAGGGTATACAGTGTTTTAATCGAAACTTGTATAGTATTTTATCTTAAATGCAAAGGAATTTTTATAAAAAAATGTATATCCACTTCACTTTTTTTTTAGAGCCTACAAATGCCTATTGCAGAGCAAAATTATAAAAATAACAAAATGTGAAAAGTGTTACAAATGGCGTCACTTAACGATGAAAAATAAGCAAATTAGTTCATTGGGCAGTGTATAAGCTAAGAATTTGTTTTACATTCGTCTAATGAAGGCATCGTGTCTAGTTTTTATTTCATACAAGCAGCTTGCTTCACTTTTTGTATAAACATGAGAATTTACTTGTCAACGTGCGTTTATCTCTATTGAATTCTTTTATAGGAGCATCTTTGCAAATTTGAAAAACTAGATACCAAAGAAACCTACTTGCAGTGTTCATCGCTTCTAGAAGAATGTCAAAGTTGTCTTGAATGGTTAGAAATGCTTCTCTTGAATGATTTAACTCAGCCAACTCCCCCTACTGTAAAGCCACTCTCGCTTCCAGCTTACGATTTTCAAGGTTTAATGGAACACACATTGCAAAGGGAGAATGCTAGAGCGGATGCAGAGGATCTCTTGCTAAGTATACGCCTCTACATTCTTATTTCAAGGCGAGTTTGGAAGGCGAAGATTCTATTGAAAGATGCATCCACAACAAATTTCACGTATTCATCTCTTGAGAGGAAGCATTTTTACTTGCTAAGAACTCTGTCAGAGAGAATAGCGGCTGTTTCCCCCTCTAAAGAAGAGATTTCTCCACAATGGAGGCAATGGGGAGATAATTATTCACATTGGAGGCAATGTGAAGGAAGAATTTATACAAAGCTGCCATCCTTGCCACTTCCTCAGTTAACTGTAGCACAGACTGCTTCCAAGGCACATGGCTATAAGCTTCTATTTGTCAGTTTATTTCAAAATTTAGTGGATTTCTATGGAAAGGAGAAGCAATGGAATGCTTTGGTAGAGTTGTGGCAGCAATTCCGAGATTTAGGAGATGCGTGTTTGTATAAAACCTCTCCAAACTCTACCGCATCCGTAAGTATTTATTTTTCTGTAATTTCTTGGAAAATTGAAAAAGGTAGACGTTGGAGGCGGGATGACGTGTCTAGAAATTATATTAAATAGCCAGTTATTAGAAAATGCATACCCCATCCTGGATACAGCGTGTGTTGCTTAATAAAATCGCATTTAAAATTACTCTATTTTTTAATTTTGAAATGTTTTGAATATATATATTTTTTGGGCAGGGAAATCCTATCCTTGATCTCGCCCATTCTTTGCAAATAACAGCTGATGATTTTGAAGCTTCCATCGCGTGGAAAATGTGTCGATGGAAAACTATGAAAATCTTGGCCTCTGCTTCAATACAGAACAAAGCCGCAGCAAAGTAGGTGTTTTAGTGATTTTATTGTATTCATACTTCATTGATGGATTTCTTTCAAACGTGTTTTTATATAGGTGAAGTCAAATTTTTGTGACTCCTTGTTAACAAATGCATTTTATTTTTTGCATGGATATCTTCATAACATTTTTAATGCCTTTACGATTTACATACTACAAATTAGCTACATATTGGGTTTTTTTTTTTATTTCATAGAAAAGGTAAGTAAAAAATCAAAAAACAAACATTGATGAGGCATTTCTCTATAAAAATTTTTTTTTAGTAAATATCAACCAGTCTTTATGTTTTTTTTCTTTTAAAATTCTAAGTAGTTTCTAATGCATGCATTGTATTTTAGTTTTCCTCTGTAGGCTATGCAGAGTGAACACTCCAATCCATACTTAACGGCCAGTTGAGAGTCTTTATTTCAAAAAGTAAATGCATCTCTTTCAGATTTGTTGAAACACAACTATATTTTCAATTTCAAGATGTGTTTGCAGTGCTCGAGTGTAGAGAGTGATAAATTGGGTGATAAAATGTGTTTTTAAAGTACTATCGATGATTTTATCTTTTTGTAAAGGTCTTCTTTGTGGATGTACCAATTTTTTTCAAATGCCTCCGAGAATAATCTTGATCCTGTATCACTCATCTATAATATCCAAGCTCAGGAATATGCAAAAGAAGAGCCAATGGCTGAAGGTACAGAATTTAATTTGAAAGGGAGGGGAGTGAACGATTTTATAATGGATAGAAACTTCTTTGTTGCAGTTTAAAGGAAAGCATGCACTTGTTTTTGTTTGTTGTGTGATTTTTTCTTTACGATTGAATTTTTCATTGAAGTTATGACCAACGGAATGGAGGCACTCGTCTGTAGGATGCCTCTTCTTCTTCTTTTATAAAAATTGTTAGTATTTATGCGTACTTGTTTCCTTCTAGCAATCTTGAAAAAGAATTCTGTTGTAACTTTATGTATAAAAATGAACAAGATACAGCCTACACAGTTTCATATCGGCCATATTTTTATTTCACATGCTGTTCATGCATTTTTTTGGACACTTTGAGGACTCTACAAGGTTTAGATCTGCATTTTAAAAAAATACTTTTAGAGAGACTGCATATTGTTTTATTCTGGATAGAGTTACTCTCACGCCATGGAAACGATTCCTATTTTGCTTCACCCTCCAAAAAGCTAATGGTGCAACAATGGAACCAGCGATTGACTAGCAAGCAGGAAAATGAATTAGTCAGTAGAAAGAGAAGTGTGTGATTTTAATTATTAGATTTAAAAGAATATTTATAGAGGGAAAGGTGGCTGCATTTGAATAGAGCCACTACGTTTTATTTGGAGCATAAACTACAGTATACAATTAAAAATACGTCTTATCTTGAAAACTGTAGTTTTAGCACTGTTTTATCACTTCTAATATCTCTGAATTTTTAGGTTGCATTTGCGTTTTATTTGCAGCGAATCCCACCGTATCAATTTTTTAATTTTCCTACAATGTTGACAAGAGATTATATTGCGCTATACACTCAACTTTGGATCCTTATTCATACTAAAGTGCGACAGAATACCATCCCACTCTTTGCTAATTTATTAAAGAACGACGCATTAAAATGTTTACACGCAACAGAATTATTAAGCATTTTGAACTCCGCCCTACATGAAGGCTTTTACGATGTTTGTTGGAATATGTGCAAGCAAATAGAGGTTAATATAAGCATTTTAGAATATTATTTTGAATCTTTTAACCCTCCAGAAAGAATTAGTAGGAAAAAAACACATTCCACGGTAGCTTTAAACTTGTATTTTGATCCGAAAGCCATAGGTTTGTAATTTATAAAAAAACGCCGCTTGATCATATAGGCTTTAAAATGTTACTAAATAAAGTGAGAAGCATTTACAATTTCCCAGTTTTTTTTCATAGTTCGTATAAAGGGCACAGCGCTTGAATCTTTTGCCCTCCATGTGATTTTCCTTACTCTTTCATCCCTATTCTTTTTATCAAGGAGGCTACGGCTAAAGAAGACAGGCGCCGCGGCAGCCAGGGGGAAGCATTGCTTCAACTTGTAGAAACGTATCAAAGTAGTTTCCTTGGTAGCCTTGAATTAGGAAAAAATGCTACTTGGGTTTTACAACTGAAAAATTGCCTTTCCAATTTGAATATTTCCTCTCCATTGACAAGTGGCGATTGTTTCTTTGAACGCTTTTCGTTGCAGGTGAAGTGTTTTCTTGACACACTTAACTTGCTTAGAAATATCTACCATTAAGAATGCACTACACGGGTGTAAGTTTCCATGCCTGTGAAATGCAGTTTTGCTTGTGCAGTAGGATGCTTGGGAAAACTACACTATTTTGTTTGTTATTCTATATGTTTATGAAGCAGCAACTTTCCGAAGAAACTCTACCCTTGGGAAAATCGATAACTCTACTGCGAGTCATTTTGGAAGATTGTCTAACTATGCGACGTAACCGTTCCATCGATATGCAGCTTATTCAACAGAAACATGCTTTTTACAGCTCTCTCACATTCAAAGTGTACAAAACTTTGAAAGCCCGTTGCTTTCATCATTTCCCTATACTCTGGCAGGTTGGTAATTTTTGCTTTAGTAATAAACATTTTGATTCGCTTGTATAAATTTGGTTTAATTTTATAAAAAGTGTCTATGGATATTTACCTTTCATTTTCAAATTTTTCTTTCATATAATGTAGATAAAATTGTTTATTTTAAAACGTTGTTGCTACACAACCGCACTGCAATTTTTTGTTTGATATTAGGAAATCATTGAACTGACCTGCGGTATATTTAGCATTTGCAGTGATTATCCTAGCTTGACAAAATTTGTGCGGACTATTTGTGAAGATAAAGGGATTTGCTCCTATCGTATTGCCACAACGATTCTTTCATACCTTGATCCCAGCTACTCCTTTCCTGAAAACACAACAGAAGCATCGCTTAATACTACCTTGTGTGATGACAGCAAGGGAGCTCGAGAAATCTACGATATTTTCTTAGATTTAAATATTTCAAAATTTATACCCGATACACACCTTTGGTCGCGTCGATCTCTTTTTTCAGATTGTCTAAAAGAGAATGAAGAAGATGAATTTAATATACTGATGAAATCTATCAATCAAAAGCAAGTATTGAATCCTGTAATATTTCCTCCAGAAAACCTTACTGAGCTTTCTCCTAATTGCATAGATGGGACTGTGGGTACATCTGCTGAGTTTATTTCGAAATACGATTATTGTTATGTCAGTGATTTCAGGCATATCCCTTCCCGATTGTTGCCTGTCATATTGGATCGTTATTTTCAAAAGGTGAAAGAACAAAAGCCGCCACCCGTCAATTCTACCACTAACCCATGTCAAAAAGGAGAAGTAAGTTGTTTTAGCTAATATTTCTGTGCTACTGTCATCTCAAAATTATATTGAATGGCTAAAGTATCGTTATATGGATTACTATTCCTTGCTTAATTTATTGTAGTATCCGCATTAAATCAACTATAGTTTAGAAATAGCTTAAAAAGTTTCATGTTTTCAGAATCATTTGAAATTCTTATTTTTGTTGGGACGAGATGATCGATCTTTCAATTCATTTTTCAATGAAAGTAGGCAGCGCAGAAAAGCATTGCAAAACTTCCTCAGTAAGGATATTTGAAATATAAATATAGAATTGAGTCATTGATAAAAATCAAAATAATTGTGCTTTATTCTTTGTGGTTGAATTTATAACAGGTTCAACTAATGTAATTACATGTTTGTATACTACTTTAAGGTAGATATTGGTTTACAGTTTTTTTCTAAATGCCTTGTGCATTAATTTCTTTCAGTTGGATTTCAAAATGCAAAAACAAGGCCACATTGTAATCTTCGTGATGCAGAATGGGTAGAATTATATCTCTAAAGTTTTTATATCGAAGTCATTTTGTTAATAGATAAATTATCATAACAGATGTAAAATAATTTGCATTTAAAACCTTGTGCTGGATAAGGAGCCATTTCATTAGGCAGAAATTATTGCAGCTTTTTTAATTTTTGATATATTTCCAAGGAAGTTTACTTTCATACATTATTGCTGTACTAATAACTGAGTTATAAAAATTGGCGGAACGTCTTTTCTGTTACTTCATGCTTTGATCACTTCACTAAGATGCAGATTTAAAGGCAGAGCTCTAACTTTTAAAACAATATTAAAACACTTTTCCGAAAGAATCCGGCAGGGAGTGACACACCTGAAATGGTCCAAAACTCTAGCATGGTTATGGCACCATTTTACAAGATATAGAGCTATTTAACTGCACTTTATCTGATTGAACCACAGCCACACTTACTGGTTATCATATGTTAAAAATGCTATCATTTACCAGATTCCACCTGTTAGGTATAAGCACTCAATTTACTTTTGAATTCGACAATATAAACAAAATAATCATACCAGTCTTTGCAAAATGTTCACAATCATAACTTTTAAATTTTCATGAGGTTTTCATCTCTATTGATAGCGATTTTCTATTGTCTACAATAGAAAATGTTACGCTTATATATTTAATTGAATAATCCCATCTATTGACAATTTAAAGAGAGCAAGGTTGAAGGTAATGTACCTAATGTGTTTCTTCAATATGTAGTGACTTTTATCATACTATTTCCTACTATAAGTATTACTTTTTGGAATAAAATTAATCACAAGAAATTAAAAGCAATACATTGGTTGCATAAATTCGGAATTTCGCGTACTTTGAAAATCAAAATGCTCGATTAACTTCGCGTTTGAAGGGTTACATTAAGTCGTTACCAGCAGAAAGCTTTGTGAATCGACTATAATTCGTGATTTTCGTGCAAACAATTGCTCCAATGCATTGCCGTTTGCAGGGAGTTATTGCTCTGAATAAACTGACTTTGGTGTTTATGCGGTTTTTATCCTGTTAGCAATACTTAAAAAAATATTCTTTTCGCATGGTATCTATAATATTAACGATACATTTTAAAAATCATGATTCACGCTTAAAGCATTGCTGTTGAATTGAGCAAATAACAAGAAAGTATGTATGTTTCCGTCATTTTGATTGGATTTCACCTTCTAGAATATCTTCTTTGTAATCAATTTCTGCACAGAAAGGGTAAATGGTTTTTTTCCGGTGAACTATGTTCAGATATTTTAGAAACTGTGCTTTTTAGTATTTTGTGTATGCTTTTAACAATCAATTTGAAATATTACTTTACTAATACCCGTTAGAACCAACTCGTGTCAAGGACATTTTACAATATCTACATTTACTGATGTTTCTAGGGTAAGTATTAGCAATATGATCGAAGAGTCTGTATAGCAATTAAGCTTTACATAGTTCTCTTGCTTCGTGGATTAATCTTCACTCTGTTTTGTTAATCATACATCCAAATAGTCTTTCAAAATACCTGCATATCTCACCTACGCTTGAAGAGAGTAACCTTGACCTTGAGTTAGCTGCGTGAAGCACACAGCATGCCATGCATTGAAACAGTAGGAGTATTCCATATGGGGAGCGGTCACAAATTTGGTATGAATTCGGGTGCTCGCATGTTGGTTTCATGGTAATTAGTTGCCTTTGAAGCAATTTCAGCGTTTCCTGTGCCTGGCTGACATTAAAATGTGCACAGTTATTGCTTTCTGCCTTTTGCTACCTTAGTTGGTATCCCCGATGTTAGAAAAGCAATGCCCTTCCTTGAGTGCCTTGCTTGTTTTTGAGCTTAGTATACTCTTCTTTTACTCCTACCCTTTGATATTTGCCGGAAACTACTTGTGTGCTGAATATCTGAGGAGCTGGACGTATGTAATATGATTTGATTGCATTCTTCTGTTTATCTTCAACTTTTACGCTTTTCGCGACGTTCGTTTTTGCATACTAGCTGCTGTTTGTCCCTCGCTGAATTTCGGTGTTGGAACAAGTACATCGCCATGGATACCCTTATTGGGATTGCCGGCAAGGATTTTGTTCTGATTGCCTGTGACCAAACGGTGGGCTACCACCATCTTCGTCTAGCCCATGGATATGATAAAATATTGGAAATTGACTCAAATAAACTGCTTGGCTTCGCTGGAAATTTAGGGGACAGCCACCAGTTTGGTGAATATGTCAGGAAAAATGTGCATTTATATCGTTACATCAATTCGTCTGTCCTCGGAACGCACGCCACTGCAAATTTCACCCGAAATGAACTCGCTTATTCCTTACGTAAAAGCCCTCTTGAAATCGACATTTTACTTGCTGGAGTGGACAAGGTAAGTGTGTTTCTCCCATAAGATGGGAGAAGATGTATAGCTGGGAACGAGCGTGTGAATAATATTAAATACAAAAGTGTTGATTTTTTGCAGAAGGTGCTGATTGCTTTGCTGCTATAAATAACTGATTTGCGTTGCAAATTTAAAAATTGGCATGTTTAATGTAGACTTCTTCAACTTACTACGGCCATGTGCCCACTTTTCTATAGTTACGTTATTGTTTCCCTCAAATTCAAATTGTTAATTGCGATGCTAAAAAGCTCTACTCTGCTGTTTTTTCTTGAAAAATCTCGCATTTTTTGTATAGGACGGCCCCAATTTATACTGGATTGATTATCTTGCATCAATGGTAAATATTAAAAAGGGTGCCCAGGGTCCAGGTGCAAGTCTCGTATACGGTATATTGGATGATCTCTACAGAGAAGATTTAACGGAAGAAGATGCTTTGAACATTATAAATTTGTGTGCCGCTGAATTGAAAAAACGATTCATCATTGCACACTATGACTTTTTAATTAAAGTTATTGATAAGAATGGTCTTCGACAATTAAAGATATCCATCTAGGGATTATTCGTCTCTATTGTAAATAATGAACCTTGAGGATCCTGGAAGCAAATCTTCGCAATTTAAAATACTTTTTTGTATGCAAGTAGTACACCGCAGAAAATTCGATATACCATGTGATGTGCATGTATAGAAGTGTCTAGCATGATGACATTTAACGTGTGATCTAATAGACATACGTTTAGGTATATTGTTATATTCTTCTTCGTTAGAAGTGCTATATTGATTCATGCTACTCAATTTTACGCACTTTATTGCTGTTGGTAGAATCTGTCAGAGCAGACAAATTCATACAGTATTTTCTGTGAGGCTGAAACTGTTGATTAACTTTTTGTAGCTTTTGTCTTATGTCCGTTAATGATATCAGATGTTGTTTGAAAATTAAATTTGATATTCCACATAGTGGAGCAAGTATTTCAGATGCAACTTTCCATTTTTGCGATTTGTTTGATCATTCGAAACGCCATTCAGTCATCTTTCCGCTTGGAGTCTGCAAATTATTTTAAAATAAAACTATTTTTTGTTGTGAAATAAAATAGTTCTTTCTCTACTCGATAAGCTGCTTTGAAATAGATTTTGTTGTTTGATAGCCGTTTTTAGACAGATCTCTTCCTTGTTTGCAATTCAAAGGTACTTTCATGGCAAACATCTAAAAATGTGACTACACAGCAATTCCAAACATAGCACCCACTTGCTGAGTACTTCGTAGTTTTTCTAGTAATGAAGCAATCCTTCTATTTTTGATAGTGTTAGCAGTAATATTTCAACAAAAAGTTTTTGCCATGAGCTCTCTTATTTACAAGATCCCTACACGGTTTATAGTGAAAGAGTTGAATTTGTACTAGGATATAGTAAAAAGAAGTGATGGATTGACAGATTTTTCTAGCTAAATCCTTTCTATGTATCAAATAATTCGTGGTCAATTTCCTCAACAGTTGGGTTTATTTCTAAAAGTTAGCTGTAGAATTGTCGTGTGTAACTTCCAAATAAAACTGGTGATTTTCAATTTTTTTCCCTCTGCTACTGCACCTCTTTTATCTACCATTTCGGAGATAAAATGTAGTTTCTGGGCTCTACCTTGTCAATTGCTTGCCCTTGACAAAGGAAAAATAATAAATAGGCTTGTAAAAGTTAGCACAGTAAGTTGTAATCAAAATCAGACTATGGAAGTAGGCCCAGCATTAGTATTCGCTAAATAAGTCTAATTTCCGAATTTGCTGGTTTATTGGCACGGTAAAAAATAAAGATGTACGAATGTAAATTTGATTCCTATTTCCTATCCTTTCCGTAAGAAAACACACTATTCCTTGTGACCTTAACAACTGCATCTCTACTAATAGCATATAACTATATTTCATAAGATAAACACAGAAAGCTTGATGTCAGCATGCGTAGGCTTTTCCTTATTTGCAGGGTATGCTGTTTCGCATGCATTTGTACGGGTGAATAGCTGAGAGAAGTAAGTTCAAAGCAAATTTGGACGTAAAGTAAAAGCATTTCTAAGAAAAGCCACATCTCAATTGTTATCCACAATTTGGCAACGTAAAAAGTGGGTTTGCACCTATTAATCACGCATAAATAAAGTTGCAAACCATTGTCAAAGAAATGCATATGCACAAACTCTTTCACTCAAAGAAAGTACGATAGACTACAGTAAATTGCAAAAAGATATCTGAGGCTTTAGAATAAGAATGTTTGATCACCGCAAAGAATCCCTCACGTAACGCAGCCTTGTGCCATGACGTAAGAAAATTGAAAGTCGCAGGCAAGAAAATATAGGTACAAGCAACACCACTTTCAATTCCAAGGGCATTATTGAGCAATTTTGAATTCTGGTCGATTCCAATCACTCGATCTTCCCCTATCCCCTGAAATAAATTTTTGTAGGGCTAATTGCGAGTTGCTTCGCCGCTTTTCTCCCCCTCGGAGAGCTTACCACAACGGAGTGGAATTTCGTCATCGACTAACGTTTCAGATTCACCGTTGTACTCTGCATTGATGTGTAATGTAACACACCCCAGCGAAATACCACACTACTTCGCGAATGCGTTGAACCGCAACAATCTGTGATTTCTCCTATCTAAGTATTCTCTTCTTCGTCATCATTCCTCACGCATTTAAGAGGGTATAAATTCATAGCTCGCTTCTCGTCATTTTCGTATCTCTCTTCTGCTGGAGTTACTTCTAATCTCAGGTTTCTCCTTTGAGATGAACAGTTAACTCTCTTATTTGTTCCTCAATAATTCATCTTACCTCTCATAAAATTTGAATTCTTGAAGTGGAGGCTATAACCGCATATAAGGTTAAGTTGTACTCATTTCTTGTAGTTCCCCCTTCTTCTGTTTGATCTTCTTATATTTAACTATATTGTAAATGTAACTATATCTTTTCTTATTTGAAACCTTATGTAAATGTGAGTGTTTTGTTTGCTGCGTCTGAGTTCTGTTTGTCCTATGTGTCTGTAAGTTAGGAGCGTTATTCATCCTTTCATGTATGCGTATCTGAAACGTTGTAAGTTCATTTTTTTGCACCATTCGTTCATAAAATTTGCTTATTTCTCGGGTCTGAATGATATTGTTTCATTGCACTAGATGCCGTAGATTGTTCTGATTCGCAAGTTGTCTCAACTTATTCTGAATAATTGTTTTTTTCATTTATGTTTGAACAGATTTTTGACTTTTCTGATTCAATATGTCTGTAACTCGCCCTTTAGTCTCCGTTCATTCCGTATCTGCCGCGGCAGCTAAGGAGAATCAGTTGCTTATGCCATCTGTATTTGCAGCTCCCCTCCGACCTGATTTAGTTCGATCTGTTCACACTCTTCTTGGTAAGAATAGGCGTCAACCTTATGGTGTTGCATCTAATGCAGGTTATCAAACTTCTGCCGCTTCCTGGGGAACTGGTCGTGCTGTTTCTCGTATCCCTCGTGTACCTGGTGGGGGTACGCGTCGCACTGGACAAGGTGCCTTTGGTAATATGTGCAGAGGCGGAGGAATGTTCAATCCTAATAAAACATGGAGACGCTGGCATAGGCGAGTCAATATTACAATGAAGCGACATGCCATTGCTTCAGCAATAGCATCGACAGCATTGCCTTCTTTACTTATGGCTCGTGGTCACCGCATTGAGCGTGTGCCAGAACTTCCTTTGGTTGTTTCTGATTCCGTTCTTCAAATCAACAAAACAAAGGAGGCTATGCAAGCCTTGCAACTATTAGGATGTGACGAAGAGCTAAAAAAGGTTAAAAGCAGCAAGAGTGTACGCTGTGGGAAAGGAAAAATGCGCAATCGTCGTTATACGCAACGAAAAGGACCTCTTGTGATTTATCATGATAAATCTGCTCCCTTGACCCGTGCTTTTCGTAATATTCCTGGAGTCGATCTTTGCCATGTGGATCGACTCAATCTGTTATCTCTAGCTCCTGGTGGAACTTTGGGGCGGCTCTGCATTTGGTCAAAATCGGCTTTTAAGCGTTTACAGCAACTCTATGGTTCAAACAAGAATGCGAAGACTTCGTTGAAGAAAGGCTATCATTTGATGCGCCCCATAATGGAAAATGCGGACTTATCACGAATAATAAATTCTGATGAAATTCAAAGTGTGTTGGAACCAATGAAGAAGCCTCCAAAACATAAAAGGCAGCATCCTAATCCTCTTAAGAATCGCTCGGCAATGATTAGATTGAATCCTGCAGCTAATAAGCTTAAGCGGATTGCGCGCCTTAGCCAAACCGTCGGAACTAAGCAGCGTCTTCATGTTGAGAAGATGAAGAAAGCGCAAGCTACGAAACGTCTTAAAATGAAGAAAGGGCTGACTAAAACTGGAGCAAAGGCCGTAGCAAGCAAGTGATACTAACTGGAGTTAATTGTAAAGTTTTCGTTCTTAGAATAGGTAGAAAGCAACTTACCTATTGTGGAATATTGCAACCTCACTATTTTTCCTGATGAAAAAAAGTTTCTTAAGGCTAACTTTATGTATTGCGAATCTTTTCTAAGAAAAATGCAAAAAACTTGAATCAAGAGAGGATAAACTTTTACTGAATCAAGCATCTTACGCCTTCGCAAATATATCTCGAGAATTCACTCCACTGTGCAGTTATGCACTGAACTGTTATTTTCTACCCAGTTGCAAATATGTTAGATGCAATTACGTAAATTAAGAATCAATTTCTGCAGTGGATATTCGTTATGTTTTCTTGGGTGGATTGGTGGTATATCATGAACTAGAGGGCATTACAGTTGAGTCGGAAAGTTCGTTTCGTAAGTTTCAATCGGTTTCTCTGAAGAATTTGTTGCGGTTATGTTATAAATAGTAGCAATAAGAAACATATTTTCAGCGGCGTGATTTTCTATAACGAACTTGTTAAATGCTTGAGGTTGCTATCCGTGTGGAAATATTGTGGGACAAGTGGGAATAAATATATTTGCTACGGATTTTTTGAAAGCTGTCTTCGGATTTCGAAATGAACGGGGGAAAGTTTGCGAAATTCCTTTGTCATCTTTGTGTGCAGCATTTTTGCTTTTTTAATGTATTGGAGAATCATCCTATTTCGAATTGTGTGGAGTGCTTCTTAGTTGTTGGTAGGCTGTCATACGGATTAGCATAGATAAAATTGCCTTCAAATAAAAGATGAGATAACGCTCTACATCTAAGATTTTCTTTAGTGAAAGCATTGCATCCATCTTATTTTTTCGTTAGAATTCTTATAGAGTAAACGAACGTACTCATGTAATTCTTGTTCCAATTATGTGTATTCAAATGGTAGCTTTGAACTCAACAGGCACTTCTATTACGATGTAAGTACATGTTTTAGAACAAGGCATACTGAAAGCAGTGTCCCCCCTGCGAAATGAAATTCTCATGGGCACTGTCGCGAGCGAAATATTTTTGAAATGGTTAAAAAGTGATGATGGATAGAGCTGCAACTCAAGTTGAACCTACTTTGAGGATTCCATAGTTTGCAAAAAATTAAGTAAAGCAGCGCAACCTTCCTTTTTCAATGTGAAAACTAAGCTTCCTTAACATTTGAGTACAATCAGATATTCAAATTATAAATTAGCACCCAGACTACCCAATATTTTCTTTAATTTATGAAAAATATCCGCTGCTTTTTCATAGGGGGGACAAAAGAAGTTGGTTGAATGATTTATGTATATTCAAAGTGAGTGAGTGCAGAGGCATCCATTGGTGACAAGGCTGTACCTACAAAAATAAAACCTTTTTCTTAAAAAAGAGATTTGAGAGGACATCTTTCTCAAGTAATTTCTACTGGCCGAAAAAGCATAGCAAAGACACACGTTATCAAAATATTTTTATTAGCCAAGTAGCTGAACAATAGGAAGAAATTCATTGACTTCCTTTGAAAGAATATCCCTGACCACCGGGACTGAAGATAAGCATGCGCGGATACCCGTATGTAAATCGGCTATGCCTTCCAACTACAGACAAAATAAAAATCAACTCTACAGTGTCGTACGAGTCCAATACTCACAGTAAGTACTCCTCCCCTGCACAGACAGCCTGTGTGTAAACAATAGAAATATACAAAAAAATCTTACCCAATCTTTAGAAACGACTTGTGCAGAACCTAATTTGGCATAGGCAACATCAAAATGCTCTCGATCTACAGCATTCATTCCAAAATTTTCGTAATCTTCCTGTAGATGAAAAGAAGAAAAATCAAATGGAGATTCCATTATTCTCTAGTGTATAGCCGTGCAACAGAATGCCTTAATAAAATCCACCATGAAAAAAGACTAGAATGTTTGGATTTTACTATCAAATATACCTCCACATCGTCTAGTTGAGGTCGTCTTCGCAATTCTATAGGGGAAAAAAGTATATATAAACCCAATCTAACACAGAGAAACAACAAGATGTTTTACAAAAATCACAAAACAAAAAATACAAACCTTGAAGATCGTTTTCGCCTGTAATTAACTGGGAGATAGTTTTCAATACTTTCTCAAGGAGAACGGAATTGCTATGAATCAGCTGTAAAACAAAGAGTCACAAAGCAATGCACCCCTTCAATAAACAGAGATGGCTACGACACTCTCTCCCTTTTTCTTTATAAAATCAAAAACAAGGCCAGTCCGTTCTTTTTTCTTGGCATAAACGTTTCTCCCCTTCTCTCCATTTTAATTGCAAAAAAAAAAAAATAATCTCTCTCCACAACTCTCTGAATTTTTCCTTCCAGTTTTTGTACAACTCTTTTCATGGGTTATATAAAAAAGAGGATTTCCAATAAAATCCTTCAGGCATGAAGTGTACGTACAGGGATGGTGCAAAGTTTCGATAAAGCAAGAACGACAACCTTTCGGCTGTGTATATCACGAATGGATGTTGCATTAGGAAGAAAGATGAAACTGAAGAAATCGACAACTAATCCTAGAAAGAATAACAGAAAAAGAGGTATTTTCATTATAAAGTAGGGTGTTTTACTCTTTTTTGATAAAACCTATTCAAAGAAAAGCAATAATGGCTCTATATCAAACTATTATGAAAATTAAATGTCACACAAAATACTAAAAACTGTTGCATACTCAGATGTTCCTACACTTCCTTCTGTGTGATGGATAAGAAGGGGGAGAAACATAGATCCTTCTCCCATGAGTTAAAACAAGGAATTTATATATATAAAGTAAAGAAAAGGATACACCTATTAGATAAAGATGCTCGACTCTGTGGCAGTAAAGAGGGTTCCATCATTTCTTACCAGATTGAATTTTATTAAGAACATCCGGAAGCGTAGAGGCAGATTCTTGTTGGCACTATATAAATACATATGAAAACAAAGAGATTCTCACATTCACAGACGCTATATATACACAATTTCTTAAATATTTACAAAAAATAAACTCAAAAAGAAATCCAAAGTAAGAACAAATAAGTAGATCGCTCTGGCTGAAAAAAATTTTGTAGCCTCTCTTTATATTCATAACATTCACCTCGCCTTCGTGTGCTTCATAGGCCTCATTCCCCTAGTAAAAATTCCACCCTCTGTGAAAGAATTCTTAAAACTACTAAACAGTGGAATAGAAACTCTCTCCCTATTTCAAATTCAGGCATACAAACGCTGTTTCATAAAGAAATTTCTTACAACAAAGAGTGATAAGGATGTCACCAAGTTACTACAGAAGGAGGGTTTTCTATTCAATTCTTGGACTCGAACAAGTAACATGGTTATCAACGTCTGAAATTATATATATAAAAACAATATCTTTAATGAAGATGTTTTTTGTAGAATGTTTCCACAATAAAAATACATCTCATTCCTCGTAGGCACACTAAAATACAAGATTCATAAATAAAATAAAAATAAAGACTTGTATTCACCCTAAATTTATATATATAAATCTATTAGCCATTTCATTCATGATTTCTTTTATCAGTGATTTTTTTTTTATACAAGAGGATTTGCAAAGCAAAAAATCATAACTTTAAAAAGATTACAAAAATATTGAAGAAATGTCACACAGCTTTTAGTTTCAAAAAAAAAAAGAGAGAGAGAACAATTGATAGACACCTCCAAATTCCTACCTCAAAATATTTAGAATATATTGGAAAAGAGAGATAACGAAATACACCATTCAATAGATCAAAGGCTACAGAGTTCAATTTCTTGTGATATAAACAGTACTGAAAACGTTCAAAGAGAGACTGAAAAGGAAAAATAAAAGGAAAACATTAAGGAGAATCAAAAAAGAAATCTGAAGGGATAGGAAGTAGAAGAGAGCCAACAGGTGTATTGTGTGTGGTGGCCACACAGCCACACATTGAACGGTATAAAAGAAAAAATTCATCGCCTCAAAAGCAATGTTTTGATTCAAATATGTATCCCTATCTTCTTCCTAGGAATTCCTTTCCTTTCTTTTTTTTTGATATAACTTATATATATATACACATACTCTCTCTCTCTTTTTGCTATTCTTCATTTATACTTCATATCACACCCTCTATAAAAAAAAAAAATGTCATTCTACATACATCCTCTCTTTTCCAAATCGATAGTAGAAATGACAAGAGCAAGCTGTTTTTTTTTATATATATTATAAAAAATAAAGAGTCTATATAAAAGAAGTAAGAAGTAAGAAGAAGAAATTCTCATCAATCTTTTCAAGAAAGGATTTTTCATAAACCTCATTTAAAACTAAAAAGAGTATCTCTCTAAACCCAAAGAGAGGACAATAAACTCAGAGAAGATATGTAAAAAAGGATTTTTAAATTTTTCTATTCTATTTAATTTTTCTACTGAAGAAACAATTTTCTACAGGAAAACGTCCACCCCTCTTCTTTTGGATATACAAAAAAAAAAATCCTCTTCTCACAAAAAAAAAAGAAAAAAAAGTCAACACTTACCTGTATATTTTTTTCAATCACAGCAGAAAAAAGGTGAGATTTTCGAAAATAGGCTGAGAGGAAGCGTTCGAGGCCAGGAACGTTTGCCTATACAGAAATAAAAAAATAAAAAATAAAAAAATAAAATTTTCTATAGTTAAAAGGCTGTTTTCTTCAATTCTTGCAATCTCTATTTTCGAGTAGATTCTCACAGAAGGAAAAAAAAAAAATATTTAAAGAAATATACAAATTGCAGGATTTTTGTTTGGTCACTTTTTGCAGACTTTGAAAAACACATAAATTTCCCTTCTTAATAGAGGCATTTTTCTTCATATACTTTGCAAAAAAAAAAAAAAAAAAATCCTTTCCTATTAGAAAAGAAGAGAAGCTATCCTATCTATAAAAAAAAAAAAAATATCCACCAAGCAAAAAAATTAAATATATATATAAAAAAATATAAAGATTTGAAATGGAATGTATCCATAAAAAGAAAAAAAAAGAGAGATATCATCAATTTCCTCAAAAGGATGCCTCTCTCATTCCAGGAAGAAAAAAAAAATTTAAAGAAATATAGTAAATAGAAAACTTTTCAAAACATTTCCTCAAACTCCAAAAAACACATACAAACACCCATTCTATGCAAAAAAAAAATATATTTTATACAAAAAATGTATACAACGATGACAAAGCAATCTCTCCTTACTTAGAATCTTCTCATCCTCTTTGTTTATCCCCTCAATGCATGCCTTTATAAACATTACAAAACTTCAGAAACTTCTAGCCAGAGAAAAAGTGAAGGAAAGAGAGAAGTTCACTCTTTCTCTACAAAAAGGGAGGAGAAGACCTACACTGATGAGGAATTTCAAAAAATAATTGAAATCCACTTAAAAATAAAACATTTTAAGCTGCCTTCTCACGCTTTTTACTATTTTAACAAAAAAAAAAAATTTGTACCTGAGAAATACTCCAAAAAGAGATATCCATTAAATGGTCAAACAAATTAGCATACATATCCGCCCCAGAGGTAGACAAGTCTAGCAATAATCCCATAATCTAGACAGAGAAGAAGAAACATATACAGAAAAAGAAGAAGAAGAGGAGGAGAGAGAGAATGTCAGAAGAAGAAGAAGAGGAGGAGAGAGAGAATGTCAGAAGAAGAAGAAGAGGAGGAGAGAGAGAATGTCAGAAGAAGAGGAGAGAGAATGTCAGAAGAAAAAAGATTTAGAAAAAAGATTCTTCATGTATACAGTGTAGAAGAACGTCTTTTCATCCCATACAAACCTCTACACATAATCCTCCCCTCCTCACCCATCCCCCCCCTTTTTGCATGAAAATAGAAATACACCTCACACACAGTCAAAAGAGACCACAAGTATAGTCTATACTTCACACTCTCTCTCTCAACACAAAATACATCATCCAAAACAAAGGCATACTTGGAAGCAGTAAGGAGTGAAATCATGCATGCTGCGTTGTATAATAGTGGAGAAAACAGGCACAAGATAATGTTCAACTTCATTCAGTTGCTTGGGAGCTGCAATCTTAACAATACTTCCCACAGTTTCAAATAGATAATGATTGAAAATAGGATTACTTGGATTATTTGACTTTTCTTTTATAATTTCCAGAAGTTGCTTCAAAACGGGAACAGCAACATTAGATCCTATCAAAAAAAAAAATACAGAAAGGAAAGGAGAAACAGTGAAAATGATTCTTAAAAGAGAATGAATAAAACATTCTTTTGCATTTATATATCAAAAGAAACTTCCTAAAGGGAGAGAATATCTCAGGATTAACAAAAATCATTCTTTTCTTAGTAGGTTACAGCAGGGAAGGCATCAAAGATGCATTTTTTTAAAAGAGAGGGAGGAGAGAGATCTCTGAAATAAATTTTCACAAAATCTTGAAACAATGAAGAATAGATATCTTAAATGGGAGTCCACACATAGAATGAAAATAATTCAAAATGAGAGGAAAGGCTCTATTCAATTCTACTGTGAAATTGAGAAAACTATGGGGTAGGCCTATAGAATTTCTCTCTCTTTTTTTTATAAAATTTCTTAAATCTCTGTAGAAAGATATTTAGATTGAGAATTCATAAACGAAAAATAAATTCTCCTTGTGTGTTCTCTTTTCTGCAAAAAGGAAAGATTAGAGATACGATAGATGTCACACCTTCCTGCCTTATAAAAATTGTCAGAGATAAGCAAATTTCACTCAAAGGAGAGAGAAAAAAGTGTTAATAATGAAACTGTAGAGAGAGTGCGTCAGTGTAGGGGAGAAGAGTTTGAATCCAATGAAAAATTTGAATTTTTTCTTCAAATTATATCTATTTAACAGCCTACCTTGATCTGAGAGAAAAACAAGCACTCGTAGGATGCATTTCATGACATGTTCATTGTCAGGTATGCCTTGATTTGTTGAAACAATTTTCAGTAAAGGATCCAAAGCCTGCAGAATGAAACAAAACAACTCAAAAGAAAGTAAAAAAACAACTCAAAAGAAGAAAGATAAAGGCATTCCACTCTACTGAGATGTATAGAGTTTTAAAAATTATTACTAGAGAGTGAAAATAAATACACACTCTCACTATTCATGCCTCCCCTATGAGAAGCGTTTATCCGAGTCTCTCTCCTTTCAAAAACAGAGAGAATCCTCTCTGTATAGATATGTTTTCCATAATAGACAAAAAGAGAGAATAGCAAACCTCTCATGTTTTACCCACAGTCTATTGAAGAGGGAAGAGATGCCCTCTCTCTTTTACAAAATAAAAAATAAAAAGAGATATACAGAGAGAGAGAGACTCATTTCAATGAAATGAAGGCGTGCACCCAAAAAACGATTAAAAAGGGCAAATCAATGAAAGGATTGAAAAAGAAGAAATTCCACCCAAATTCCATATAAATTCCACACAAATTCCATCCCAATTCCATATAAATTCCACACAAATTCCACCTAAATTCCATCCAAATTCCATATAAATTCCACACAAATTCCACCCAAATTCCACCAAAATTCCATCCCAATTCCATCCAAATTCCATATAAATTCCACCCAAATTCCATATAAATTCCACACAAATTCCACCCCAATTCCACCTAAATTCCATCCAAATTCCATCCCAATTCCACCCAAATTCCACCTAAATTCCATCCCAATTCCACCCAAATTCCATCCAAATTCCACCCAAATAACAACGCATCCAAAGAGCTAAAGCAAAAGTGGTAGCCTTCACTCTCTCTCTCTCTGCTTCCATTGGAATGGTTTGCCGTTGATTGCACTTCTACATTAAATAAAGTTCAAACATACCGAAATTAATACAGGTTTCACAACAATTTTATCCAAAAGATAATGTCCATCCTTTCGAATGGTGAGAACTTTCTCAATACAATAGGCTGCATTCGAGTGGATAATAGGATTTTGTGCTTTAAGATGCTTGCCTATCAGCATCAATGTGGATTGTAGTAATCTGAAGATTTCCAACAAAAAGTACAATTTTTCACAAGAAAAAATGTTCCATTCTAAGATTTCTACGCCATTCAACCTTTTTTTCTGCATATTTCAAGAATCTCAAACACTTTGCAAAGAATCGTTCCTCCTCTATGAAGTTATTATACCACAAGAGGAAGCCATAACGAATCCATTTACAATGAAAAAACTAGAGGACTCAATAGAATAAAAACTATTCAAGAAAAACTAAGAATATGAGGCTCGTCTGGCCTGGAAAGTGTCCACCCCCTCCCCTCCACTCTGAAGAATAATAAAAAAGTGCTCTACAGTACTTTCTATTTATATTTTTAACAGGTATTGACATCCTTATAAATGAAATGTAAACGTGTGCAACAAATAGTTCTCTCTCTTGTGATCTGTAGAGCTTTTTAAGTAGCTCATTCTTTCTTCCCACGATGATGCCAGTCTACATCCTCTCTCTACCCTCTCTCTCTCTACCCTCTCTCTCTCTACCCTCTCTCTACCCTCTCTCTACCCTCTCTACCTTCTCTCTACCCTCTCTCTACCCTCTCTACCTTCTCTCTACCCTCTCTCTACCCTCTCTACCTTCTCTCTACCCTCTCTACCCTCTCTCTACCTTCTCTCTCTCTACCTTCTCTCTCTCTACCTTCTCTCTCTCTCTACCCTCTCTCTCTCTACCTTCTCTCTATTTACCCTCTCTCTACCCATGATCCCATTTTACACCCACCCCCTCACACACTCTCCCCTCCTCCTCCCACTCTCTGTTATTTATGAAAAATCAAACTTCCTACGCGTTGTTTCATAAATAAAAACTCCCTAAAAACGTACTCTTTTGGAAATTGATTTCGAAATGTTGTGATATAACGCATCGCTGCACAGCGGCAAATAACTCGATTATCCACTTGTTCATCTACAAGTTCTGAGGCCAAGTAAGCTTCATAAAATTGATAAATATCCACTTTTGTATTCACCACTAATACACCCTTCAGTCGACTGGCCCCTCGAACGGCTAAGGCAATCATCAGATATGTACAAGATTCTTTCAATCGTTCACACGTCATGCCTGTGGCATGGCTATACTGAGAAGAAAGCTCCGATACACACTGCAGAAGAATGTTGGTAATCTGCCACAGTGTTTAGAGAGAGAGGTGTGTGAGAAAGAAAGAATAGGAAAGAAATAGCGTCATGGAATTTAAAAAAGAAAAAAGGAGTGACAGTGGAATGATGAGAGATGTAAAACTCGTTGAGATTGTGGAGATATAGAAAGGAGAAGCTTAGAACTTAGAAAAGATTTTGAAAAAAAGAGAAGAAGGAGAAAAAAAAAATCTTTTCTAGGCTTTTGAAGTCTTTGAAAATATTTTTGAAATTTGAAGCGAGTTGATATAAAATAGAAAACAAAGAAGTTCCACATAATTCAAAAAAAGAAAAAGAGTTTATCTATTTCTTTCTTCCTTGAAGTTACTAGCCACTCTCCCTTAGCCATGATTCTCACTCGTTTGGACCCAGGAGCGAAATAGAAAGAAGCACACGTTTTACACACTCTAAAATAAAATCCTTCTCTCTTTCTTTTGACCAAAAGAGTCAGTCTTAATAATCCTATTCATCTCCTTCTCTCTCTATGTAAAGTCAATCCAATCCTCCTACCCTCCCTATGACCGATGAGAGAATTTTCATAGAAACAGAGGCTTACTAAAACAGATGGAATCTTACGAGTTTCACTTACCTGTTCATCATGAAATTTAGCCAACGATTTCACTAAATCGAGGGCCGATGTTCGTCGCATATGTTGATCTCCCCCCTCAAAATCCTTACGAAGGAATTCTTGTGGATTTTCTTCCATCAAAGCAATATCTTTACACAACAAATAAAATGTACACATGAAAATACTGTAAACTAGGACACATAGAGGAAAAAAGAAATCTTCCCATGAAACGAAAGAGGGGTGAAACACCCTTTAAGAAGATGCAACTTTCAAAACGTTACCATGGATTCTCATGTGAAGAAGGATACAGGGAATGTTAACGTATATCCAAACATGTGTGTCGTATCTACGTAGAGAGTCCACTTTTCAATGAATCATACAACGTCTATCAAATGATTAATAAAATGTATTCACAAGAATAGGCCTCTACGTAGAGTTTCGTCCATAACAAAGTCTCGCCATCGTTTTTCTCCCCCCTCAAAAAAATAGCAAAAACCTCAAAAAAAATAGTAAAACTCACAAAAAAATAGCAAAACTCTCAAAAAAATAATAATAATCTCAAAAAAAATAGTAAAAATCTCAAAAAAAATAGTAAAACTCAAAAAAATAGCAAAACTCTCAAAAAAATAATAAAACTCTCAAAAAAAATAGCAAAACTCCCAAAAAAAATAATAAAAATCTCAAAAATAATAATAAAAATCTCAAAAAAATAGCAAATGTATCTCGTAAACAGCATGTCTCTGCTTTTTGTTGTTGATGAATACAAAAATTACCAAAAAGACAAACAAGCAAAACCTCGCTTGACTAAAATAAGGAAACAACGATGAGAATTCACGTAGAACTATTTCCTCCTCACACACACATCCCATCATCATTTATCTCTCTGATTATCTCTCCTATTGGCACTGCAAACTAGGATTTACATACAATTCTTATTCCAAACTATAATGAACCTTCAAGCCATAAAGTATTCTTTTTTACAGTGGACTAAGCGATATGCATATTTTTTTAATAGTTTTAAACATCCTTTTCAAGCCTCTAAAAGAACATTTCCCAACACCTTAAAAACGGTGATTTTCAAACGCAAAAAAAAAGAATTTGAATCGTATGTCTACATTCTCTCTGCTAACCAGAATCTCTAAGGTGCACACTGGGTACAATTAATTTTGTGCAAAGTTGATGTAACACTTCTGGATCAGAAAAAGGATTTGTTGGAATATGCGGCGTATTGCGTATCCCCTCTTTATCCTCTGAGGTGATATCCCAACGTGTTTGGGCAGCGCTGGCTAAGAAATCAATCGCAGCACACACCAACATATCATTCTGCGATTGCTCATTCAATACTTTAAGGAGCTCCCAAACTGCAAGTAAAAAAATTGATGAAAGAAACAACGTTTGTGGGCTCAAAATTATACGAGAAACTCTCCACAGAGGCGGAGGTTGTTCGAGAGGAAGGAATTTCTACAGTAGAGAGAGATAAGGGGGAGAGAGAGAGAGAGAGAGGCATTTCTAAAGGGGAAAGGGACCTGTAGAAAAGAGTAATAAAACGTCGCATTATTTTTCCAATAGAATACTACAGTTTGGAAAATATACTTTAAAAAAGCCAAAAAAAAAAAAAAGAAAAGTTACAAAGGGTCTTTCTCTCTCTCTCTATTCTCTCTCTACTTTCTCTCTCTCTCCTCTCTCTCTCTCTACTCGCTCCAGAAGTGTGAAGATGACAGAGTAACTAAAAACAGCATTTAAATAAAAGCGAGATTCACACCTTGACATGGCTGCAATGAAATTTTTACAGAAAAATATTAAGAAGAAAACGAGCACCACTAAATCGATTCGCACCTGAGTGTATACTTTGTAAGACATACGGTGTAAATTCTTCTTGATATTTGTCAGAATATAATTTCAGATTCTCACAAATTTGCTTTTCTATACATTCGATTAATTCTGCACGTAAAAGAAAGTGAACAGAAGCTCTGATTTATTTTTTTTTCCATTCCTTACAGTTTGATAGAGTAGTAGAGAAGAAACATCAACAAGGGAGAAACAGTAGAAAAGCAGAGCATCCATTTAACAAATCTTAATTACATACCGATGGCTTCATTTCGTAAGAGCGAAGATTGAGAGATTCCTCGTGCCAAATTGCCCTTCTTATCCAGCAATTGGAAGAAGCTCCCAAACCATGCATGCATATGATCTTCAAAAAATTCAGGAAGATCAATGACATTGAGAGAATAGAAAATCTTGGTGCATAAATACACAATTCTGAGGTAATTGACAATTGATTTTTCTGAACAAATACTATTTTCGGAGAGACCCTGCTGGAAGAACACGTAGCACTCCAAAAATGGTTTTTGGAATTCCGTCAGAATCGTCTTGAGCTCTAATAAAACTTCATTACTGCGAGCAATATTACGGTATTTCTTTAATAATGTATGTACAACCTCCAAGGAGGCTACTGCCAGTACTTCGCCTTCCTCGCTTATTCCAGAGAGTCCAGTGGACTTTATCGCACTTAATCTTGCCACGATTTCAGGGAGTAAGGTGGGCCATTCTAAAGGAAATTCAACTTCCGCTATCATTGCCAAAGCTTCTGCTAATTGTGCTTGAATGGCTTTAGAGGCTCTGGTCATCAGCAAGAGAGATAATAAATTTTGCTTCACTGCGGTACGATCATCAGATAAAAGTGGGCCTTGTTGCGTTGGTTGATTCCAATTAGCTCGAATAAAGTTTTTGAAATATATGGCAGCGGCTAGAGACAGTGTTGAGTCTACATCGGTGGCAGAAGGTATAGATGAAGCAGCCGTATGTTGTGTTACCTGTAAGAGGCATTTGACAAAGCCAGGATGCTTCTCAGCTGAAGCCAGGCCATCCTGCGCCGCCTTTAATTCATTTGGAGAGGATGAAAGAGATTGCCGAAGCAAATGTTTGACACTAGTGTGAACAGGGTCTTCCATTTCTTTGCCGTTGAAAGGTATGCATTCAAAGCAAGGGAGAGGAGAGCTGTCGCATAAACCTTTTAAAGTCTACTAGGCAGGCATGAAATGATATATTTTGATAGAGAAATGATAATACACTTCTAGCGAGACAAGATTGATGCTCCTCTAAGAAAACAGGTTTTTTAAAGTGCTCCTATGACAGCAACACTCACGCCATATCAAGGTCAACATCCATTAAGATCCTACAAGAAGTTTACAAAAACCAAATAGACTATAATCCTACATGCTATGCATCTATGATATTATGGTTTAAAAAAGTGACTAGACAACGATTCCACGATGGAAGCGTATTTGAATATACCCAGAGTTCAAACGCGATTATTACTCTATCATCAAGCCTATAAACGATGGTTGTAGGCAGGTTTGTAGATTTGAAACAGCATTACGTGCGAAAATTATAATTGGGATTGATTTAAGCTAAATTTCCTTTGGGGTAAGGAAGATAATAACACAGTTACATAGAATGGTATAAACGTCATATTCAAAATTGCATCCACAAGCATGGACAGCGGGGAAACAATGAATTCACAAGATTTACCTTCATCGAAGAAAAACGCTTGAAATTACAAATGGAATCACCTTACAGGATCTCACTTAAATAAATTCAACCAATCTAAAAAAGATTCCCTATGCTTTTTTATTTATGCCGATTCAGTTTTTCTTTCTGTGACTTCATTTCTTTTCCGATAACATGTGAAAAAAACTACAAAACATTGCCTTTAATAGGAGCAGGTAAACAACGCAGCTGTACTATTTTCTTAACACCAACTCAAAAGTAGACGAAGCTACTTTCATTCCATAAATATATAAGAATTAGGAAGTTGCGCACGTATAAAGTGGTCAACGTAAAACAGTTTGTGTTTGCTCCCAAGAGAAGACAGACAACAGGGGCAATCTCCTCATTACAAGTAAAAAACTGAGTAGGGGGGCTACAGTATGTATAGAAAAAGGCAGAAAAAATGAAGTTCTTCGCGACGAGCTAGGAAATACTTTCTCCAAAGTGTATCTCATAGTAGAAGCTAACTTTTCGGGATACCTGTTTTGAAAATCTGCTTTTGATTCAATACTCCAAGCTTCCGAAAGTATGCGTGAAATTCTTCTGAGAAATAAGATTAGCAGTTGGACCAAGCAGTTTCAAAAAAGCACAAGAATTTATAGAACGAATAAAGGAAGGCAATAATCATACACAGTTTGACGTGTGCCACCATAAACGTCCACAAAAGAATTAGGAGATACAGATTAGACGTGCCAAAACACTTGTATAATTAGAAGGAACACACCGAAAATCACACACCACAGCAAAGAAATAAATTCATTACGTTTCAACCAAGAGGATAGGCCCTTGTAGCTCGAGGATAGGCCCTTGTAGCTCCAGTAATTAAAAACATGCATCGCACGTACAAAGCTTTCGTAGACAGCCAATCTTTTGTTTCCTGTCATTCTCAGTGTGCACCTTGTTTCGTGTACTAGCTAATGAACATTTACGTTTGGGAGCCTGCTAACGCGAACTCGTTTAGCGTTTCAGAGCTACTTAAAAGAGGTATTGGTAAAGATTTAACAATAAGAATACAGAGAATTTACTAGCAAGCAATTTATTTCCGAATTTATGACAAGAAATAGCATCATATCCGGCATCATTTCATGCTAACGGCTGTTCATAACAGAATCTAAGTTGAGGTGTAGCAGGCAAAATACTTAAACTTCGTGTAGAAAATTTCCCTCACTTCAGCAACAGAGTATCCTCAGGCTACTTCGTAGAACAAAAAGAAAAATAAGAAATAAGAAATATAAAGGATATGAAATGTATTAGCTCTTCTTATTCTCTCAATAAACTAATAAGATAAATCGGGAATTTCCCTGTTGACAAACTAGCATTTCTCATAACGCTTGTCAAAAGAAACAAAATCAGAAGCATCTTGAAATAATTTGGGGCACCATGAACTACAACATGTTAGGAATAAAACTATAATATAATGCATTTTTTATGCTAGTTACACATTTGCTTCGTGCTTCAGCATTCTTTCATTGAAGGATGAAGAAATGTTCATGATATCAAATTAATCTACACCGCCAATGTTTATGTGCGAAAGATTAATTTACACACGCGTAAAACACTTGCCATTCAATGAATCGCATGGTTCAAATTCTAATTTATGTACTGTCACGCAGAGTCAATTTTATTCATTTCATTATTAGATCTAGTTTTGCAGTTTATTTTATGCTAATCCTGCAAAAACGATTTATTTGTAAGTAGGTCTAACTTCCGTCAAGACCCATGTTTTTGTATTCTTATCCTTTCATGCATTCTAGCAACTAGCTCAAATAGATAAAGCCTGGCCATAGCTTCATTGACATTTTTGTTGCATATTTCCTATTGAAGCAAGTAACAAACGTTATTTCGCTGTATAATTGCATAAATTTATAAGCATAGCGAGATGTCTTGATTCAATTTCATTAGCTCTTAGTGTTGGCTTCACTATTTTGGGTATAAAAAAGTAGAGCAGCGTTTAAAAACATTCTAACATATTTTATAAATTATTGCCAAGCTGATTACACAAAAACGTAGGATAATAATAAGAAATTGTTGCACAATTTCAGCCAGCAGCTGAATGGGAAATGTAAACGAGCAAGCATGGCTATTTGCTTTTTATGGCTTACAATTTGATATTGCGTTAAACACATATTGTTGATTATTTGCGATTTTAGTATTGAGATCAGTAAAGCTTGTTTGGGCTAAAAAAACAAAGTCATAATCACATTGTTATCATCTAAGCGTGTAAGAAATGAATATAATTCTACTTTCATTCTAAAAAGCTTCATATCATTAAAAAAGCTGCCAAAACCTTTTAATTCATACATTTCTTTTATAAAGCAATTGGAAATACATTTTTTAAGAGAGATGGTAAACTTAAAGTAGCAAAATTTCTGAAGTTGAAGTTATCATTTCTTTGAAAAACTTATCTGTTATACTAAACATAAATAGAGCTACAACAATACTTCTTGGCCCTGTCCATTCTAGATATAGTTATAATCATCAAAACTAGTTGAAAAAGCATGAATTAAAATATTATTTCAGAACAATGAAACTAAATCAAACAAAATTCTTATATTGCTACATTTGCTGCAAGAAAGTTATTCACTTTTTCAGTATGACCAGTTTCGCTTTTGTTTGAGTAATTCAGCATTTCCATCCGAGGATCATTTAACTACGATCAAAAATGCACAGCCCACCTCTATAGAAACCCCAAAATTTGGTTGTCTGCAACAATAATTAAGCATAAGTTACCTATTCTTTGTGTGCTCTAACATATTCTAAAATAATTTCTGTAGTGCTTTTTCTCAGAAAAGAATTAGGATTAATTCTTTGAGTTGGTACAAGGCAACTAATAGCTATATTGTTGGATTAATCATTCAGGCCGAGCCGAGGATTCCCAATACTCATATAGCGAACCTTAACAGATGCTAGGGTTGAGGTTAATTGTTGTAGAAGTTTTTACTTTAGTCCCAGGAGAGACTAAAGTGTATATGTTAAGTTAAATTGCTTGTTACTGTTACGTAACTGCAATATTAAATCGAACCTCCTAAAGCTCCAAAGAAGCTTGAGAGGTTACCTAAGTTACTTAACGTACCTGTCAAACGATCTACAGCAGTTAGTACTGCAGGAGGTTGTACAGGCAGATAGAATTCAATATATAAAATTTTTTCTTCTTCATCTTAAGAAAAATTTTATGTTTTTGTTTAAATTTTCTTAAGTTTTCCTAGTGATTTTCGGATGATTTTTCCCTAGTTTTCTTAAACTTAAACTTTAAACTTTCCCAAATCTATCTAATTGATCTTTTTAAACTTTCCGTCGCCAAGCGACTTGCAAATAAATTGTTAAACTTACACTGTTGCTGTTGTTGAATTATTTGTTGAACATTGTTGTCGATGTTTATCGTTGTGAAAATTACTTATCGTTCCCACACAGAGGATTACCTGTGTCCTAAATTATTCGTAAAATAAGATACGCGCCGTTTTACCTTACGTACGCGCGGGTCTTTACAGTGAGGAAGGAAGGTTACGAGAGTCTATTGTTTCGAGAGTACATGTAGGGTTCAAACCTAAGGAAGGAATTCTCCTCATCCCAACTAATTTAGGATATTCACGTATAAATATGAAATAGTACAACCTACTTTATCTACCCTATACTTTATCTACACTATTCATTATTCCATTATTCCGGCCGGGATCGAACTCGAATGGCCAAATGAGCAATGGCTCGTTTACACTACGTATATAGTCAACTATAGTAGCTTTGCCCATATATGCGCAGAGGCGGAGAGTTTCGATTCTTGCCTTGATTCTGCGCGTTTTAGTTTGGGGTTTTAATTTGTATCTCTCGTTTGTCTGTATTTAAGAATTCCATATATCAAGAAACAAGCGTCGCTTGCTCTTTTGCTTTGTAGAACAAAATTGTAACTATAAGGCCACCGTAAACACTATGAAGGTAATATAATCATGGTGAAGCATTTCAAGTTTTGCTATTTTTTTCACATGTATGTGACCTGCAGTACAATAACATCATAAATTGCTCATTTATTAATTTTTCCCTTATATGAACAAGATGTGTAAAGTATATTCGAGGTGTGCGCATTAGCTATTAGAATTGCATTTTAAAGAGAGCAGGCCAAAAAGTATTTGACTGGTGTTAAAAATTACTTTGATAAATATGTTGAGGAATGGATTTGTGAGTAAGTGTTTAGGTTTAACTTACAACTCGTTCTTCTAACTAGTTGCCGAAATGTTTAAATTATGGTGAGTCAGGTAACGAACGTCCATCTTATAACAAATGGCAGTTCCAGCAATTCTTTATAACAACATTTTGACAAAATGAAGGATGTGACTACAAACTTCAATTAGTTTTCACAGAAATGACATAAGTATCCCTAAATCGAGCATGAAAATGTTGAACTAAGAGGAGAAACTCTCTTCAACCGAATCATGGTGCGAACTCGCGGCTGATATCAACGCTGTTGATAGTTAGCAGTTCCTAAGTAATTCACGGGATTTATCCGAACTTTTCAATTAAAATCTAACTTTGATAAGCCTTCTCCTACGGAATATAACTTCTTTCGCTCACTTTGAGATGCTTTAATACTTTTTAGGTTGGTCAATATTCATTCCTTTTCCTTTCGCTCTGATGTGATAATTTATCTTTTTCGCACAAGACGGAACTACTTCAATTGGGGGCATGTAAGAACGCGGGAATTCCAAAGCCCATTGACAATGTTATTTTATTTTTTTGCACAAAAAACGGTGGTGGCTTGAAAGCACAAAAAGTGCCTTTTCCAGTCCTCTTTCGCTACGAATCCTATAATAACCTGCCGAACTCTCTTGCTTCTGCTGCATGCAGATTTCATCTATACCGGTTGAAGATCTTTCTAATAATTTTTCATTTCCCTACCGTTTCACGAATCAATAGATCCGATATCGGTGTTTCTCTCTTCTAGGCTGCCGTTTTTATTAGGTTAAGAATGAAATGAATATTACTAAGCACGAGCACTAAAACGCACTAATAGTTCCTAGTACCTTGAGAGTTTTCTTCGTTACCGCACCTTTGCGCAGTGAATACGTAATCGAAGTACCACTTCTGATAGCTTTAAATTGTGCTTTTGAAAAATGATTACGGCGTGTGGAATCTATATTGGAAGTTCCCCGGCATGAGATACTTTTCAAAATATCGATGAATGCTTCTAAACACGAGAATAGCTACCTGCTGGAACAGGAGAGTTCTCGGTTTCTTGGCTCAGCAGCGTTTATATTAACAGGTGTGCTACCATCTTTCAAATCAATACAAAGAGCGGCAGAAGAAAAGGAGTCTGTACGATTGTTGGATACGCAACCGAATGAGCTACTTTATGCACTTGTGACGTACACTATTACAAAAGAAATTCCGAATCCTGCGTCTATAGTAGGATCGGTTACTCCACACAATGGTGTAGTGTCGGAAGAGTATGCTAGTCGTGCGGTCAGTACTCATGCTGCGGAAATGAGCGCTGCAGTCAAAGATGTACGTAATGCAACTACTCTTTATCCTTCCTGCTATGAGGAGGAGAAGAAAATATCGATTAAGGATAGCACCTTACCATTAAGGGGTTATGTTCACTCTAAAAGCTATCCAAATCTGGAAATACGTAACCGAAATCCCTCTTTTAGCTTTGACGATGCTGACTCGCCTACAAGCAATTTTACAGACCTTTTGAAAGATTTTACAGCTTCAGAAGTTGTTTCATCATTGTCCAATGCCTTTGATAGAGTTCATGCGGATGCAACGCCATTATATCCATTTTTATCATGTGATGCATGTTCTATCGATAATGCATCAAACTACCAAGATTGTACTTCAAGGAATGAAGAAACGGGCACTAACCATTTTGAATTGGTTTCTACTTTATCCAAAAGCAGAAACATGAGCTGGAGCGATACTGCAGAGACCATTCCAGGCAGAAAGTGTACTAAATTTGAAGCAATGAAGGAGCAAAATTCAAAATATAATTTTAGTACCGCTTCATTCAATGGGTTTGATGTGCTAACGGAATCCCCTGTTATTTTGGGTGATTTTAACAATGGTATCGATATGGAGAACGATGCTGAGAACTTTTTTGATTCTCAAAATATCAAAAGTGCACTTCAAAAGGAGGAGGAAACAATGTATGGTATAGGTGAATCTCTCTCTTTGTATCCGTTCACAATGGATAAAGTAAATACCTCTACCAAGGAAAAACTCGTGGGTCCCATTGGAACTTCTCTCATTGTCGAGGAAGATTCAATAGATATTGCTGTTTATTCGGTGCTCAAAAATTCTTTGTTTGTATTTACGTGGAATTCCATCGAAAAAGAACTGAAGCAAAAGTTTTTACTGGAGTGTGTAACCCGAGGTTATGACGAAATTACAGCTATTGTAAGCAGATGCCTTCATTCTCTAATAAACAAATTTTATAATTTATTTTCAATGTTATACCTTTTTGGAGCTTACATCCCTCCAAAATCAAAGAATTTTCTGCTTTAGCAAAGAAAAAATATTTGCAACTATAGGCATTCTCCCCTTTCTTAATTTCTCCCTCTCTCAAGTCTAGGATCATTGCTATTGTACTTTCTATAAGTTTATTTTCTAACACCGTGTTATAGTACTTCTTTGCATTTTTCATGTGCAACTCTTAGGACGTGGTGTGATGGACACATATTCTTATTTGAATCTTCTCTTCAAACTATATTATAGGAATGGGTGGGCTATACCAAGAGTGATCTACCGTATATGTGTGTTGGACAGCGAAGGTAAATAAAATGAGTAATTCCTCTCTTATTTTAAACGGTCAAATTGATTTTTCACCTACGTGTTAGAATATTTATATCTTTCCCTTTGTTTTTATTATAGAAGATACAAAACTAGAGAAGATGGTTGTATGCGTCGTCATCTCTTTCATTTTTTTTCCTCTATTTTTATGAAATGGAGAATCCTGTTCCATGGTTATATCTCTTTCTTGCAAGTTTGGAAATCTCTATGTGGTTACAGTGGCTCTCTCTTATTATTATTTTTATAGTTTTCTTCATGTGTACTTTCCTGTGCGTGTGCTCCCCAGTGGTGCATTTTGTATTTATCATCAAAATTGCCGTGGAACGTTGCAAGGAGATTTTGAGAAAGAAATTCGATCTATTCGATATGATGATGAACAAGGATTAATTCTTTTTCTACTTGCTGGCAGCAATTTGGTAAATACACTCTGCAGAAAAAGAAAGCATTTCCTTGTATATTCGTTTCTTGTTTTTGAGAATTTATCCTTGTAAACTCTCTTTTCTCTTCAGCTTTATTTGTGTAAGGGCGTTTGGCAGCAATTTTTTTGTGATATTCTGCTCTCTTTGTTGAATATATTGATGTATAAGGAATGGAATAGAGGCCAATGAAACTCTTGCATGGTTTTATTCTTTACTTTTGGATTTTGTCATGTTTTTCACATTATTTTTTCACCATTTCGAGTGCATATATGTAACTCAACTGTTCCACTGCTACATCTACGGTATCTGAAAAGGAGATTCATGAGGCAGAGATCTTAAAAAACATTTTTATTTCTCATTGAGTGTACTGTAGGCCGTCATACCTCTATCGTGTGTGGAGCTTTCTTTCCAAACACGCTTTGAAAGCATTTTTCCTCCTGGATTTTTAAAATCTTGCATTTACAAGTAAGATCCTCACTCTGAGCTAATCTCCTCTTACAGGAGACTCCCTGCTATGTGTAGAAATCTACTTCTGTAATTAATCTAAGCAAGGAAAGACGTCCATGCGTTACTATGCATAAGGCGTGTTTGATTTTTTTTTGGGAAATTCCCTGTAATTTCTACTTTTTATAAATATATATATTAATAGATGAAAAACGATGTGGCTGTTTCTATGAATTTTTAGTGTATCTGGCGTGAAATTTTATGAAGCGATGAAGATGAGAAGAGATAAAAAAGCAAAGAAAATTAATTTTTAAAAAAAATACAAAGGCACTAAATGCTACCCTTATGAAAAGGAAAGCGATGTCTGTGGATATAATTCCATTGGCAATGATACGGATACAAAATTTGCCTTAAAATTTTTTTAAAATGTTGGCATCTTCACCTTATTTTGATGAGGGGTTTGGTTTTCTGTACTTGGTGGGTTCATGCCTCTCTGTAAATTTGTTTTCTCCAAATTTTTTATAGTAAAATTTCCAAGTTCATCTGTATAGATAAACGTGTATTGAAAGGTATTTGTATACTACCAGGAGGCAACAGACTGTATCCATAGAACTAGAGTCTTTTACTTTTATTTTTTTAACTCAATGTGTGGGCTGCAGTATTCCCAGGAGTGGCACCCTCAATGATATGCTCCTGCTAAAGGAACGCTACGTTATGACCTCTGCTTATACATTTGCTTCTCAAATTGAGGAAGATGCAGGCATTTTCAAGAGTACAGCTAGGAATTCTTCTAGTAACGCTTCTGAGCACAGTTTTGGTAAGAAAAATCAATCCTTGGCATTGGAAGAATCCATTTATCCCACAACTTTAGGATACTCTGAAACTCTAAACTCTAAAGTGTATCCAGTGAATACAAGGGAAAACGTAGCGACTATGCATGCCTCTCATGAAGGCCACAATGGTGTTCTCAATTCGTGTAAGGAGCTCTCAGACAAGTGGCGGCATCGTCTCCTTCTACTTGTGGGAGATAATCCGGTTCTTTCGTTGATCATTGCAGCAGAAATATCTGTTCCAAGCCATTTCTTGCAAGAAACAGAGGAAATGAGCCTATTTGATAAAAATTACATGGGAAAAGCGAGTGCGTCAATGAGAGGAAATGCATGAATATGTATGAGGGGGAAATGATGGAAAATGATCAATGAAAGCCTACAAGAAAAAGTGGAAGCTATGCAGAAATATATCGATGAATGTCTAGGAAAAAAAGTTGAATACATATGAGGAGGAATAAATTATTTTCTTGGAAAATAATACTAATACTATATATGAAAGCATTACGAAAATCTCAGAACTACCTACTTCTCTTATTTACTTTGTCTCTGCTTGTAATTCCTGCTGGATTATTATATACACTCTACCTGTTAACTCCACTCTGCTCTGCTAAAGAATCGCACTGCTTTGGGGGATGCATCTTTGGGATTGGAATGTATTAGAAAAATAGCCTCTTTTTTTTTTTTGGTGAAGGCTATCGCCTTTCGTTTCCTGCTGATAGGACAGTGCATGCAAATGCATATAACATTTTGTAGGATTTTTGTGGTAAATTTGCATATTTGTGTAACCATTACATGCGTTTCTGCTTCTAGCAAGAGTAGTAGGATGCATGCCTCCACTTTTTCAGCGATTGTTTAACGTGGATTCTGCCGGTCTTCTGCAAAGTGAGGTGGAAAAGTGTGGACTATGGGAGGGTAAGAGGAAGGGAATCCGCGTGATTGAATGCCCTTGGAAGGGAAATGTGATTCTTGTTTTGGATAATCTTGGGCAGGTGCGTTGGTAGGATCTTAATAGTATTTTCAAAAGAGAGAAAGGCTGCAAAAATTGGATAGAGATTCCAAAAACAACGCAATAAAATAAACTAATGTGTGGAAGTTCTGACGTTTGTTCCTATCGTTTCATGTTTTTTTCTGTCTACTCTGCCCTTGTTAGTTTTTTCTCTGATGAGAAAAACTTTTAGGAAGGTGATTACAGGCCGTTCATGCAATGAACAGATCCTTTTTTTATTTATTTATAGTATGTTGATATCCTTATTACGAGCCAGGAGGCTGTAACTTTATAAATAGTCAAGGGCTACGCCTTTCTGTAGATGTTTAATCGCTGTTATTTCTATGTTTTGTTTGTGTGCATTTGTTTCACAGATTAGTTTGGCATCGGCAGATATGCTTGTGACACTGCATGTCTGGAAAGGCTATAGAGAGGCCGATGCAGCTTGGTTGGTGTATACAAAGAATGAAAATTCTGATAATTTTTCATCGCCTGGAGTGTTTCCAACTCTCTCTTCGCCTTCTGCTAGTTCTCGCGGAGGCATTGTCATTTATACGCATCGACGGAGTATGTTACGTACTTAGTTTGTGGGCATCCTAGCCCTGGGAAACACTAATAGTATATGTTTTGAGTTGAGCTAGGATTAGACTATCGTAGTGACTATAGTATTATGTATAAAAAATGTATACATGGATGGAAACAGTAGAATTTATGTACGCATCAAGCACAAATTGGAAATAAGCGTTGCCTTGGCAGCCTTTAGTTGACCTACTCTTGTAAGCAATAGCGCTCAATGCCTACAAATAGAATGAAAATATCCGAATCTGATAATCAAATTTTATAAGAGGATGTGTTTAATGAAGTGCTATCACATGGGGCAGCTAATACGTATTCAGGTTACGCTGTATCAAAGCATGACATTTTCTGCTCAAAAAAAACACCATAGGGACTCACTAGCAATAGAATATGAAAACTTGTGATCATGACAATAAAAGTGTACGGCTGCTGGTTTTGCAAATTATTTTTTTAAATTGAAAAGGCCATGTAATATAATTTATTGAGAGAAAGAAGCAATTTTATTACACGCCCACCGTAGGGCCTTCTAATTATATATTCACGTGAGCGAGTAATGCGTTTAACCGAGAGTGACGTATCGACAAGTCATAGTTGAAATAAAAGACGAAAGAAGATTATACGCGCATGGGTGGATATACAGGGAATCGGGAAATTAACTATTTTGCTTTGAAAGCTTAAAGTACTTTGCTGTTATCTTTGTTTTCCTTCAGGTTTACTGGAGTTATGGGATGCATCCTCTTTTGTCCGCCTGTTTGCTTTCTCATGTACTATATCCGGTCATCTATTACAATACAATGGAAATGTCTTCTTTGCAGGAACTTCAGGGCACATTCATAAGATTGAATGGAAAATTAATGTCTTGTGATCTTTCCACAGCGATAAAAGCGATTACATTTCTTAACATGTGCATGAAACAATGTCATTTTTGGTTTTTATTAAATGTATTTTTATAGACAAAAGCATTTTTGAATATACTCGTATGTTGATAGCAGTGTTTGACCATTTCCAGTCGTAGAGATAGTCAATATTGGTAGTACAGCCGCATTGCCTATAACTTAGCCATTCCAACGAACGAGCTTCTGCGTAAATTCGCAAAAACTTTGCTGAAATGATGGAGCTTCACTTTAGTGGGGATTTCACAATAAGAATTTGCAGTAGATGTTTGGCTATCCGAATTCATTTGAAATATTTTTTGTAAGTTGCCAAATTATTTGCACAATCACAGGGTTTTGTCTTAATATTTATTATAATAAACTGTCTTGAACCTTTTTTGAAATATTACCGTGTAATCGCACGTAATTTATAAAACTTAACCATAGTGCAAAGTTAGCTATATTTTTGCTTGAGGAGAAGTTTATCCCATACTGTTATACGTAAACACAAAGGAATTACAATATGTTTGTATTGCTTGTGAAAGAAGCTATTTTGTTGAATCGGAATTATTTTCAGAAATTTATTATCCTTAACAAAGTGTACTATATTTTATGTAATTCTTAATGTTTTTCAAAACTATTGATATTGAATTGCACCAGGCGCGGCTATATCCGTCTGGTCACAACTGGGGCGAAAGTTAAACACTATAGCTGTCAGGGAGATTTGAATACACTGTGATGGATGCTCAATACTGATTCAAAAAGTTAATACACTTACTTCTATTATAGGCAGTTCCTCAAACTATATTGCTTTTAATTTTACAATTCACCGACGATCGTACAAGGTACGCTACCTGCCCACTCGATTTAACAACAATTATCTCTAGCCGTGGAATATTTCATATAGCATTACAAACAGTTATTCGACAATGACATATTTCAACAAAGGGCTAATACGGTAAATCCGTGATGAAAGCGCAAAAAACTGTTAATACGTTGTTTGCTCTCATGCAGGCCGTGAATAACATAAAATATCAACAAGTGGAAATTTTGTACGTCCAAAAGAATGTAGAATTTGTACCCTATTATTGTATTAGTAATAAAATGCTTGTGCTGCAGTGTCAGTTCTAATCGAACTGAGCAAAATGATTATTTTAATTGACTTAAATAAATCCAATAATAAACATATAACAACTTAATTGAAGTTATCTTATTTTATTAATAATTTTAATTAATTCATAAAATATTAAATTCATATCATTTTATTGCTGTAGAATGCTGTATTTTATTC